>PVKA01020715.1:0-39912 GCA_004027165.1 Ctenomys sociabilis
CAAAAAAAATAAATAAATAAAAAAAGTAAATTAACCTTTTTCTGCTCTCTCCAAAGGGTGTTCTCTTGTTCTTTTACCTTCAGCAACAGAATGAAGCAGCAAGAAGGTCCTCCAGGGGCAGGCCCCTCAAACATGAACTTTTCAGGATAGTTAAGAAATCTTTTTATAAATTAATCTTAAGGGCCAGCCAGACAGCTCAGTGAACTAAGTGCCTGCTTTGGCAAGCACAGAGGCTGGGGTCTGATCCCTGACGCCACATGCCATGGTGAGCCAGCCATGGAGTCCGGGTACTCTGGTGCACACCTGTAATCCTTGTGCTGGGGAGGCTGAAAACAGGAGGATTACTACAAATCCAAGCTGCGTAGTGAGACCCTGTACCAAATACAATAAATAAATAAAATTAATTGATCTCAACTATTGTTATAGTGACACAAAACAGAATTTAGATATTCTAAACTACAGTACATATGTTCAGTATTCCAAATGATTATCACCAAATTAGTTTTTTGTAGTATAAAGACTATGCAAGTAAGAAAGCCAGAGAAAGAACATCTGCAAAAAATAAAGAGGTAGATGCATACCGGGGGGGGGGGGGGGGCTCATTTTTGTTCTATTAATCCACTAGCGGTAAAAGGAATTTTTCTGATAAAAAGGAAAAGGGCATGCATGATCTGTATAGAATTAGTGGTAGCATATCTATGGAACTCATGCCAGTGGGCTGTTTGTTATCATTGAAAGCTCTAAAAGCTTTGGAATCCCTCGCATAGACAAGACATAAAGGATGAAATAGGGTCAAAATAAACAGATGAACTAAACTTGAAGGTAAAAAATTCCCATCACTGACTTTATGAGAAATCTACTTAAAATTTAAGTTACATCTCTTTCATCTTTAACTCTAGAACGAAGTAGATTGTAAAGTGACTTAAAGAGACATTTGAGAGGGCTGGCCAGATAGCTCAGCGGACCAGGGTTCAATACCAGATGGGGTTCAGTTCCAAATGTGCCACACCAGCCCCTGGGGCTTGCTGAGACTGAGATTGAGAAAGGATGTGTCTTATTTCTATATTTAGCCTATAAAATATAAAAGCTCAATGTCCATGATGCTGTGAGGTAGGTAGAGCTGTGGAATACTCTGAATCTCTTCACTGCTCAAATACTGTTCAATTACCTGTCAGTTGCTTTATTTATTCAACACTACACTACTCTTCAGCTATTTTATTTCCATATAGCTTTTACAATGTATTTTACACTTTGTACTTTTAAAGCTTAAAGTAATAGTCCTTAATATCTAATTAGATATGAAATCTAATCTTACCAGAAAACAAAGTTGACCTTTTGAGAGACCATATAACAGCCTCCAAATCTAAGAGATTTTTCAATTGCATTTAAAAAAAACATATTTGATTTCTGCTTTATGGTCTGATTTCCAAAACCTAAAAATTCAAAGTCATAGCTTATATAAGAAAGAAAATCACATCTAAGTTAGTTGAATAACAATGGAGTGCCAGTCTCTGACAGGTGTAGACAAAGGAAGGGGTATAGAATGGAAGAATCATGATGTGTGTGTATGGACAGTACAGTTGGGATAGATAACGCCATGCTTCTACATAATTCTATCAGAGGCAAAATTTGCACTAATGGTGGTTGGACAGGTGGTTGGACAGGATATTATGTCAGATTCTAGTACTATGGACAACCACTAGGAAAATAACAAAGTAGAAAGTATTAATTATTGAATCTTTGATGTAATTCAAAGATATAAAAAATAAGATCCACAAACAGCTATGCTCTCTTTATTTATTGATAAGAGACATATGGTATAATAATGTCTGTAAGTATAATATCATGTATGCACCTTCTATGATACCAAAACATAATGAAAACAGTTTGCAATGTATTAATTTATCTAATCCATCTTGTCAAGGTATCTCAAAACTGTCTCACTGATATTTGTATTTCAATAAAACAAAAATAAAAAAAGAAAGAAAATCATAAAAAATAAAAGCAGAAATTAATGTAATGGAGACAAATATATATACATATGGAGAGAGAGAGAGACACAGACAGACAGACCAACCGACCGAATACATGGGAGCCAGCCAGGAGTGACTGCACACATCTGTAATCCCAGCATTTGGGAGCTAGCAAAAGGACTGCTGCAAGTTTGAGGCCTCTCTGAGCTATGTAGTGAGCTCAATGCCAACTTGAATTGCATAAAAAGACCCTCTCTCAGAAAACAAAAAAAAATACAAAGATTCAATGAATCACTGAGTTGGCTCTTAGAATAAACAGACAAACACCAAATCTAATCAAAAAAGGAAATAAAAGACACAACTAATGCAGATAGAACTTTAAAAAATGAAATTTCAAGGGACACTACTGAACTCCAGAAAATCATGATCCACTATTCTTCACAAACATAGATGCCATAATCCCAACACTCAGGAGGATGAGGCAGGAAGATTGTTGTGAGTTCCAGACCAGCCTGAGCTACAAAGTGAGCTTAAGGACAGCCTGAACTGCATAGTGAGATCCTGTCTCAAAAAGACAAAAAAAAAAAAAAAAAAAAAAAAAAAAAAAAAAAAAAAAAAAAAAAAAAAAAAAAAAAAAAAAAAAAAAAAGATGCCAAATAACTGGAGAATTCAGAAAACAAAAATGGATAGATTCTTAGATACATATGAATTGCCAAAACTGCACCAAGACAACTTAAAAATCTTGAAAAGCCCATGATTTGATTCTTTAAGAACTTTAGGGAAGAACTAACACCAATATTCCTAAAATTTTTTAATGAAATTGAGAGAGAAGAAGTACTTTCAAAATCATTCTCAGTATTTAAAATATATTGATCCCCAAACCAGGTAAGAAATCAACCAAAAAAACTATAGGTCAATTTCCGTAGTGAATATAAATGCAAAAACCCTCCACAAGACACTATACAGAATGCACAACACACACACACACACACACAAAGAATGCACAACACCAAAAATCATACATGATGACCAAGCAGGCTTCATCCCAGGCATACAGAGAGGGTTCTACACATAAAACTCAGCACATATAATTGATTACATAGAGCCTAAGCCTTATTTTCCTCAACTAAAACATGGGAATGATAATCCCCAGATCGTAAGAGTTTTTAAGAATGAAATAAAGCAAGCAAACTTTAGTACAGTACTCACACAGAAGCACTCACACACAGAGTGTTATCAGTTACTTTCCATCATTAAGACAAAATATCTGACACCTGCAACTTAACAGAGGCGAAGTTTATTTTGGTTCTGTTTCAGAAATTGCAGTCCATAGCCAGCCAGCCAGCTCTAAGACAGAAATATGGTAGAAGGGCATGGCAGATGAGAGCTGCTCAACCCATGTCAGCACAGAAACAGAAAGAAGTACATCAAGAACCAGCAAGAGAAGAATGGCTGAAGACAAAATATACCTTTTCAGGCGGGGGGGGGGGGGGTAGCTCAGCAGACTAAAGTGCCTACTTAGGCAGATGCAGGGACCAGGGTTCAATCCCTGGCCTGCTGTGCTGGCCCCATTCCCAGGGAGTGGTAAAACACCATGCACCTGTAATCCCAGCACTTGCAAGGCTGAAAACAAGAGAATCACTCACTATGAGTCCTATCTACATTATGAGACCCTGTAGACCCTTTTTTAAAAAAATTTAAAAAAATTAAAAAATATATATATATATATATACCTTTTCAGCTCACCTTCACATTCCCTGTGATCCATATCCTTCAGTCAGACCATACCTCTCAAGAGTATATTCAATTATAAACTCATCACTGGATTAATCTGTCAATGATTAGGATCTTCATTCAATTACCTTCCAAAGGCCTCACCTCTGAGCACGTGTAACTTGTGGGAACATTTCAGATCTAAAGAGTAACACCTAAAGTCACTTAAATTCATTCCTACATTTTTTACAGTTTGAGTATTCAACCTCTACAAAGTCTCAGTTTTGTAACACAAAAGGAGCTGTTTAAGTCACTTTCCCAGTTACTGGGATGAAACACCAAAAATCTACAACTTAAAGGAGAGTTATGTTGCCTCACATTTTTAGTCGAAAGTTGGTCAAATAGTAAGGTAGTAAGGGCCAGAGCACAAGCAAGATGCTCACATCACAGCAGCCAGGAAAGGCTCAAATACAGCATTCTCCCAAATTCTCCCATTGCCTACAACAGCTAATAACTTCTAAAACTCCTTTAAATCCTACAATGTAGATTTAGGATTTGAATGTTAACTTTAACCACTTGATTTATTCAGTAGAATCGCCAATCCTCCAGAACCAGGATTTACTAGCAAAAAAAGAAATGCCTTGCAACCTTTTAATAAACTGGTAGAGCTGACTGTGAAAGGACCTATTTTAAAATACCTTGTCAATTAAGTAGAATAAATTATCTATTTTCATATTAGTTCTAGCTGGCAAATAGACTTGCCAGAATTTCTTGCACTTCAAGTGGTTTATTACCCTTTTCTTACATTGTACATCCTATTATAAGTTTTTTTAAAACATCCAAACCCATACAACAAATGTATTTTTACTTACATTCTTGCTGATAATTATAGTTCTTTACCATTAAGGAGCTATTGCTGAACCTCCATGTTTTACTCTTAACCTTTATAGAAATTATTAACCAATAAGAATTTTAAAGGGCCGGGAAGATGGCTCAGTGGAATAAGTGCTTCCCTGGCAAGCACTAGGGCCTGAGTTCAATTCCTGGGTCCGCAAAAAAAAAAAAAAAAAAAAAAAAAAGAATTTTAAAGAAGTGATTGCTAAGGAAAAGAAAATGATCTCTACTAATCTAATAGACTGTTCTACCCCCATCTTTTTAAACACAGATTAACATATTGTATTCAACACAAAATTCAGGTAGCCATTAAATCACCCCATGTCTCATTTTCTGATTCAAATATATGAAACTGTTTTTAAAGTAACTGAGTAATACTTTTACCTTTTTTCCTTCTTTAAATAATATAGCTATAACTTCTGTATTAATTCCAATCTAGTACAATGTTTAAAATTAAATTATAATTTAAATTATAAAGCAGATTATTTTTATATTGTTAATGTCTAAAATTTAAATAAGGCCTGGGAGATAGCTCAGCAGACTAAGTACCTGCTTAGGCAAATGCAGGGACCAGAGTTTGATTCCAAGCCCTGCCCTCAGGTGTGCTGAGCTGGCACCCAAGTCCACACATGTTGGCACAGGCCTGTAATCCCAGCACTTAGAAGGCTGAAAACTGAAAAACCACTAGAAGTCCAGGCTGCATAGTGAACCAACTTAAAATTTAAGTAAGTAAAATAAAATTGAAATTTTCTAAGTAATGCCACTTAATCTGTAGGACACCGATGTATAAAAAGTATCTATCACACTAAAAAGTAATGGCAGAAAAAAAATATCTGGAACGAAAGATTCTAACTCCAATATTTGTGAATTATGATTTTAGGCACATTATATTTTGGGATCTACTTATCTAAGGTTAAAAAAAAAAAGTTTACAGATTGTACAAAGCAATATACAGGGAAAATCAACAAACATTGCCTTTTTCTTCTTTTCCCAGCCCTAGTATGAAATGAAAAATTGACAACACTCCTCAAAATAACAATATACTGCCACTCTGGCCTTTATCTGTCTCTTCCGTCAGCTAGCTACTAGGAAGAAGTAACAAATCTTAAGAGAAACAGGAGATGCCAATGCAAGGCTTCCAAAACACAGTCTTTTATAAAGCCTGAATTTGGGCTGGGGAGATGGCTCAGTGGAATAAGCACTTGCCCGGCAAGCACAAGGGCCTGAGTTCTGAAAAAAAAAAAAAAAGCCTGAATTTCACTTACTTAATGTCAAAAATTTTACCCATGAGAAATAGAATCTGAATTAACTGGCATCACATACTTAAAGTACAATTACCACCCCAAGAAGATAAAAAAGTTTTTACCAGTTGGTACATCTGTGCCAATCTATCATTCCATCTGATTCTCTGACATGCACTATGAATGTGTTTTGGGGACACTGACAAAGTTCTATTTAGAATACAATTTTCTTTTTTTTTTTTGTGGAACCGGGAATTGAACTCAGGTCCTTGTGCTTGCCAAGGAAGCGTTTATTTCACTGAGCCATCTCACCAGCCCCTTAGAATACAATTTTCTAAAAAATTCTAATTAAACCAGTATACACTTCTGAAAATAGCACAAGCAGCAAGTCATTTATTAGATCTTCAGATAATAACACTCCGTAATGAATGCAGCCTCCCCAATGTTCCCTGTTCTTGGTTGAAAACTTAACATAAATTCTAGCTGAAAATGTAAGCAATCCAGTAACTGAAGAATGATTTAGAGAAGCTAAACTCTTGATTTCATACTGGCTCAATTTTCACTGAAGAATCTCCTTATCAAATTTCACAAACTATATGTAAAAATCATACAGCTTCTCTCAGAACTCCAAATATGAATTTAATCAACAGCTTTCCTAAACATTTAGATGGAAATGGATGAATTGAGACTAAAAAGAGTAGAAAACTTTTCAGTCATAGTGCTAAAGTTCACCCAACAATGTAACTCTACTACTTTTCTTGAACAAAGTCATTAAATTATCCTCACCTTCTCAATTTGTAAGATGATGTGGAATATTTTTCTCAAAAAAATTCAACTGTTTTTTTTTTTTTTTTTTTTTTTTGGTGAAATTGGGATTGAACTCAGGCCCTTGCGCTTGTCAGGGAAGTGCTCATTCCACTGAATCATTTCTCCAGCCCCAAAATTCAAATGATTAAATGACATAATGAGCAGAAAAAGTTTACACTTGTCAAGCAATCAATAAATGACCCATTCATTTTTAACAGAAAATTTTGGTACTGAGCACTCAGCTGTTCAACCAAGATTATAGGGTACATGAAATTTAAGTTAACATGGTTTGAAGAACAGGAATTAAAAGATGGAAGAGGCACTTTCTTCTCTTTCCTGTAACTTCCACCAAGCAAGAACTACTATCTGAGTACCCAAAAGATAAGCCAATATGTGCTAAAATAGGATAGTTTTAAATAGGCTTCTATCGGCTAGTCTGGAAACTAAAATGGTGAAATGAAACAAGTTCCAAGTTAGAACCCCTGTCTTACATGTGATCTGGAATGTAACCTATCCAAAAATTAGGAACTGCTTATTTTTCCTTTTGGAATTAAACGATTTGTCTTTATAAGCAAACAATCTCTGGAACCAAAATGTAGTTCAAGGAAACCATGCAAATTAGGAGTTGCTGCTAAGTATAACTGTACCACAAATCACATCATAAAAGAACTGAGATGGTATTTATAAAATTCAAAAAGCATAATAAATAGAAGCTTCCAAGATACTTTTCTCAAAGTCAAGTTTTGAAACACTTAAACAATTTCTTTATCCCAACAAGTTTTACTAGTCATTAGTTTTCACTATTCCCAGTGGGAGCTATCTGTTCCGACTCTCACCAGTCATGCCAGACTCAAAATGTCATCTCTGTCTCCTAGGTCTAATTTGAAAAGCTGCAGAAAGCAGTTTATACCTGAAAATGGTAAAGCAAACAGAAAACATTCCAGTAAGCAATGTAAATAAGAACTTTTAAGAATCAACTGATTTAAAATAGTTATAATAACTGGAGTAAATAAAAAGCAGCTGAGCAATGGCAAAACTAAATCTGACTCACCTGTCAGATCCCTAACTGCCCATGTTTTAAAATAACGTTAATAGTGAGTAGGACAAGTTTTAGCAATAGATTTGTTGTAAATCTCACTCTGCTATAAAATACCTATTTAACAAATCAAAACTCCATACTTCATTTCTATCTATAAAATAATGCCTATGCCATAGTATTGGAAGTTAATTGGAAAGTTACACAGAAAACAAAGTGTTTGACACATTGTATCATTCAAAAATTACTACTCATTAGATCTCATTAACCAGTAATATAACTCTGTAACTCAGGCCAGTCTAGATCTAAACTGTCCACTAGGGAACCCACTAATTACATGCAGCCACTAATGAACACTTTAAATGTGCCAGGCTAAATTGGACAGCACTGTGAATACAAATTATACACTAGATTTTAAAGATTTGGTAAAAAGGGGGAGGAGGGTGAACAAAGTATTTCACCAATAACTTTTATGTTGTTATATATAAAATTATATTCTAGCTCTACTGGGTTAAATATATTAATTACATTGATTTCACCTGTTTTTGTCTTCATGGGGCTACTAAAATAGTGTATGTGACTTCTGTTAGAGTTCTATTCAACAGTTCTGATCTAAATAAAACATATGATTAAGTTTCAAATGAAAAATGTGAAATTTTTATTATGTGCTAAATTTGAATTATCTAGAAAAATGAAAATCCTAATGTACTTTATATTCTTACTAATCTAAGCAGTATGGTTGAAATGTCTTATTTATCAAATCCATTTATGCCTCCTAGACTTTTGATCATCTCTTTTAATCAACTTCTATTCACAGGAACACACCTCATCTTCCCACTCTGATAATAGGACTTGTGCAATTTTACAAAATTAGTTAAAGAATAGCATGTGACAAACTATCCCTCTCTACCAACTATATGCACTGTCTGATCCTCAGGTAATGCTACAGAAACTTACCTAAGGCTCACATTCTGAACAAATATTTTACTGCCTTAAATCCAAAGCTGTACTTTGGATTAACAACTTATTAAAACTATTCTACCTTCTGTCATGGTTAGCAAAACTAAAAAGCTAATTTCAAGTTGTGTTTCATTATTCATTATATACCAATAAAATAACATTCCTTTTGAGTCCTACAAATAAATCATTAAGTAATTTGAAAAGGTTAACTCCCTTTTACCTGCTCTAATAGCTTGACAAATGTTTAAAAATGCTCATAATGACTATAAATTTAACCAGCTTTTTTTTGTGTGTGCTTTAAACAATTTATTTAACTGAAATGGATTTACATTTGTTTCTGAAGTGACTTCCATTTCTTTTGATACATCTTCAAGCCAATATAAACATTTTAAAAATATTTGAATATTTGGGCATACACCTGCACAATGCCTCAGCAACATCTTTAACCAAGAAAAACACTGCAGTACAGACTAGCACAATTACTAGGTACAGTGAAAATCTGCAAATATCCTAAGTTTTTATTTACTTTTTGTTTTATTAATTTTAATGAGAAAAAATAGCAATGAGTTTCAAAACAGGTTAGGACAGTTACAGTAATTAATACATCGCATATTGTCTTCGTAGTATTCAGAGTACAAGATACAGACGTGATACCTGTCTAAATACTATTAGTACAAACCTTTCTTCTCACTGAGCTAAGAGAAAGTAGCGTATATCTATCCTATTTTGTATATGCACATGTAATTTTTTCACTACAAAATGATCTTTTATTTATAGCCCTTTGTTTTGTCAAAGATGGGTGTTCCATTGCCATTCAAATATTGTGGGTGCTTGAATTCAGCAAAATAACCCAAATATTTCTGAGGTAATAAGACACCACATACTTGTTCAACTAAAAAATTGAATTATACAACACAGGATGATTTCATTTTTATGTAGGACCTAGAACACTTGAGCTGCCAATTAGATACTGAATGGCAGAGAAACATCTCCAGTTTATGCCATGAATTCACAGGTTCCAACAACTCAGGTTCCTTCTCATTAGTCCTCACCAAGTATGCTTCTCTGGAAGGGCAGGCTGGCACTTCAGTTGAACCTAGATACCTTTCTCTTTGGCTTCCTTCTTTTTCTGATCATTTCCTTGACATGTTTCAGGAAGCTATAATAACTTTTTGAGTGTTTAATATGCTCAATATGCACATTAATCCTCTTGGCAAGTATCTTGCTGTTAACTTGCTTGTTTACAACAATGCCAAAAGCATGCTGGGTAACGCTGCTCTCCCCATTTTGCCATGGTAACATTTGTGAGGCATTCCTTTTTGCACAGTACCCATTCCCTTGATGTCTATAATATCCCCCTTTTTGTAAATTCACATGTATGTGGCCAAAGGAACAACCCCATGTTTTCTAAAAGGCCTGGAAAACATATACTGAGTTCCCCCCTCTGACCTTTGTGTTAGTCATTTTGGCAAATTACTAGAAGATGGCAGTTCTGGCCGAAAGGACTAACCAACTCTTAATACTTTCTACTGACATAGTATGGTAGAGTGCTGACCATGTATTCCTTAAATTATACTACTATAACTAAAGACTTCTACCTTTCAAATAATATTAAAAGGACATATCATATCATTTCAAGTATCTGTAAAGCATTTCCATAGACACATCACTTTAGTTTTTTTTTTTTTTTTTTAAATCAAATGCTAGAAGTAAAAATTTACTGTGTTCCCAACTGACTGACATGCTGGGGATGTAGCAACAGTGGTGCAGCACCTGCCTAGCAAGTACAAGGCCTTGAGTTTGATTCCCAGTACCAAAAAAGAAAATGGGGGGGAAGACTCAAGAAAGAACATATACTGACTGATATAGTAGGCAAGGCCCAGCCGTCAGGAGTAACTTACTTGGCCCAAGTTAGCAGCTAAGAAGAAGCTAAAGCACATATAATACTGTGATCTGGTGTGGAAGATCATAGTCTCTCACAACATACAGGAGGTTGAAATCCTGGCTTTAACACTTAGCTGTGAGATCTTGGACACAGCATTTATAATCTTATTTCCTCTAAATTTCAGTTTTAGAAAGGGTTATTTGTATTCACCCTCATAAAAATTTAAGTGATTAACAGAAAGAACTCACCAAATGTTTCATCTTTATCATTTAAGCCTTTAGATTCTGAAAATAATGGACATTTGAAGGTGACATTTTTAAATAAAACATTCTGTCAAAAGTATGAGAATACTTCTAAAACATCCTGAACCATCATTATAAATGTTCAGTTCTTTCATTTTTGTCAAATTCATTACCATTCCTTTTAAGATTACTTCTAAGTATTTTCATGAAAAGAAACCTACATTAAATTGTGTGATGTTTAAACATGAAGTTCCCAATTCAGAAGCTGTTAATATAAAAAAAAGATTAAAGAAATGATCAATCAATACACAACACTTAGCATTGGGCTTATTTTCTTCTTTTTTCATTCATTCATTATTCATTCATTCATTCATTCATTCAGAATAGGGTCTATTAAGCAGCGTGGACTCACAGTGATCCTTCTGTCTCAGCCTCCTCAGCACTGGGATTACAGGCATGTACCACCATTCCCAGTTTCAGTGGCCGGTAAGGCATGCCTGGAGTTCTAGGGCTAGCACAGCATGCAGTACTAGAGATCAAACTCGGGTCCTTGCACTTGCCAAGCAGGCCCTTAGATCACTGACCTATCTCCCCACCCCTCTATTTTCTTCTGAAGTAAATTTTATGCCAAACAGTACATTCAAATTTTCAGAAACTAATTTTTCAAGCTTTTTTTCATAAGTCACAATATATAAAACCAAAACATTTAGGGTAACCAAATTCCAATTTTGAAAACTAGTTAAGAGCATAAATATTAAGGAAATGAATGCCAGACACAACACTGAAGGAGGCAGACAGTGTCTTGGTGAAAAGTATCATTCCTATTATTCTACCTCTTTTTTTCAGAACCAAGGATTGAACTCAGGCCCTTACACTTGCCAGGGAAGTGCTTATTCCACTGAGCCATCTCCCCAGCCCCCATTCCTACTACTATAAAGTACATACTCATTACCTGGTATTACCTGGCACACAGAAAGAAGGTTCTCATAAATGAATCAGTGAATGAAGAAATTCAAATACTTCTAAATCAAAGAGAGCATCTGTAATCCCATGGGAAGTATCGTTATAAACCCAGAAAGTTGTAAGGCTACCACGACCAACATTCTAAACTATAGCCCAAAGGCCACAAGAAACTGACATTCTAAGCACTACATTCTTCCAATTAATTTCAATGACACTCTCACCAACAAGTTTTTAAAACTCTACCCGAGTGGATTCCTACAGAGTATAAACTTGTTTACCAAGTATAAGGTGTGTTCATGAATTAGCCATAGTCCACAAATTCCCTAATATACTGGCTAAAAGCAAAACAAAATTTTCTGTCATGTGCTAAAATGTCCCAAAAGAGATATTTTTATATTCACATCACATTCAAGGCAAGAGGAAATGTGTTAGTATACACTTACCAACCAGTTAGTTCAGGAAAGCTGAGCTAAGCACTTGCATAGTTTTACATCCAGACCTTATTTCTAAACTTTAGTTTGCCACTTATTATCAAGATAGCTGTACAAACTAGATGGGACTAAGTGAATAGGAGAAGAAATAAAATGAATGGCTTGGTTTGTGTAGCACCTATAAAATACAGAGTTCAGGAATGGCACAGTGTAGCATTTTTATAAGACAAGAAAGTGACTAGTGGAGGACAGTTTGAAATGATACCTTTGTATATAAAACTAGTACATGGAAAAGTTACTCATGAAAACATATTAAGTTTAAAACATTTAAAAATAAAGTTGCATAAAACTTATAGCATGATGTTACTTCAAAGTCAGACTCACCGTGTACATCTTTAAGTCCATTATGATTAGACCCATGCCTACCCTCTGACTTCATCATTTGCCATTCTTTTTTTCCTTCTTCACTCACTATATCCCAGCAACCCTGGCATCTCTGATCCCTTCAACATACAAGCTTGTTCTTGGTCTTGCACTTACTATTCCTTCTGCCAGGATGTGCTCCCTGTCAATAGCTAAATCCTTCAAGTAATTCAGATTTCAAATTTCACCTCAGAGAAGCCTGCCTACTTGTCTGTCACAATGCATTATTTCAGCCCAGCCCTCCAAAGGTACTAGCACCTTTTGCATTAACTAGCAGTATCTGAAGTGCTTATTTACTTGTCCATTCCTGCAAGAGAATAAGCACCAAAAGAAAACATTCATCTTCCACATACATATTATTTCTGTTCATTCTGGCACATGGTAGGTATTCTACAGTTGAACAAGAATCTACACCACTTTATATTAAAAATATTAAGAAAAAAATGTTAGGGAATCTCTGAAAGGGTCTAGTATTTCAATTTCTTAGTATCAGGTGTGAAAATAAGACTAAAAAGAAGGGTATGTAAAATCCCCACCCATTTCTATTCATATTTTCTATACAAGTCATGTCTTTTTAAAATAATGACCATGAACCTAACACAGCCAATTATTCTGCCTTTATTTCAGGGCAGGAGTGGAACTGTCATGATTTAATTACCAATGAGTCAAACAATCTGATTTCAGGCTGATCTTGAAGTTTATTTGATTGTTCTAAATTGGAATCTTAAAGCTTCAAGTGAGAAAATACTTAAAAATCAAAATTATATAATCCAACCTCTAATTTTTTACACCTAGAAACAGTAATTTAATAATTAGTAAAAATAACTTAATAAAAATAGGTTGATATAAAACCCAAAGATTAAATGATTTAAACTAATTTATTTAAAACACAATTCAAATAATAACTAATAAAAAGCTGATTCTCACATATAACCTACCATTTTCTGGTGAAATTATTACTCAAAGTAAAACAACCTCCTTAAGCACACTATTTGACCAATGAATATACACCCACTCACATAATACCCTCTCATATCCTTCTACATTTTCTATGTAAGTCATGCCCTTTATAAATCAAAGACCAGGAGTCTAACACAATCTATTCTTCCTTATATTTTGCAGTTAAGCATCATAATATGACAAAAGATTCGGAATACATAAGTATAAGGAGTAAAAATTAGTCACTGTTGAAACCCTAACACCACCAGACTAAGTGAACTAGCAAGTACTTCTTTTCACAAAGGTACAACACATGTAAGGATTCATCATATTTTGACTCAAAACTCCTGCCTCAAATTCTACAATATATATTTAATGGAATAAAAATAAATATTAAGTAAAAAATACACTATACGTATTTAACTGTAGAAAATGGCTTAAAACATTTCATCTCAGAAATAGTTACCATAAAGTTTACCAGAAATATACCATATTTCATCTGAGCCTCTGAATAACAGCACCTTAAGTTTTTTTTTTTTTTGTAATCAAACTATCTCACATTATCCTCATAACAACTCCATGGACAGCAGATACTGTTACTCCCATTTTGCAGTTAAGAATGAAATTCAGAGGTTAAAGAGTGTGGCCAAATATATTCTATTTATGTATTTCAAATTTTGTCATATTATGACGCTTAACTGCAAAATATATAGAGGAATAGATTGGCTGTGTTAGACTCCTGGTCTTTAACTTATAATGTGCATGACTGAGATAGAAAATACGAATAGAAAGGATAGAGTATTATGTGAATGGGTGTATATTCATTTATCAAATAATATGCTTAAGGAAGTAGTTTTACTTTAATAATTTCACCAGAAAATTGCAGGTTATATGTGACAACCAGCTCTTATTAGTTATTATTTGAATTGTGTTTTATATAAATTAGTCTAAATATTTAATCTTTGGGTTTTATATCAGCCTATTTTTTATTAAGTTATTTTTACTAATTATTTGCTAGAAATAAAGCAAATTCTAGCACCTTCACTTCAACTGTTTGGCTAAACAGTTGTTTCCATTATTCAGGCTACTTCATACTTCACATTTACCATTTGCTAAAATCTAGAATACTTTATGACCTCTTCCCTGCCACCTGCATGACATGAAGACAAGGAGAGTACCAGCAATCCTATCCTATTCTACTTCAAATTTTATGCATTACTCATTAAATAGTGATGAAAAAGATGGATTGAGAATTGTGCTTATTGGTCATTCTGTATAAATACCTATCAAATGTGATTTTTCTTAACCATGATCAAATATGGCCGGGCGTGGTGGCGCATCCCTGTAATCCCAGCACTGGAGGCTGAGTCAGGAGGATTGTTGTGAGTTCGAGACCAGCCTGAGCTACAAAGTGAGCTTAAGGCCAGCCTGAACTGCATAGTGAGACCCTGTCTCAACAAGACAAAAATAAATAAATAAAAATAAAAAAATAATAAAGGTGCCCTCTCATCTGGAAAGCTCTCTACAAATGATACACAAAATAGTATTAAAAAACAAGCTTTATAATAGGAAAATAAGTATTTCAAACTAAATCTTAGTCCCATTATTCATAAACTGTACAACGATGTACACTTACTAATTTTAGTCTCACCCTCACCCATAAGATAAAGGTAATATCGAAAGACATGAAATAGAAATTTGCGAAAAGCACTTAGCTCTTAGAAAATGAGCTGGCAGGTACAGGTAATGATATTTATGTGAAGTTTACTTGTTTAATGTCCAGTGTGCCCTTGAATTTTTTCACCCAAATATTTGGGGACAGGACAAATACCATACCTCACTCTGCTCCCAATGGAGCAATTAAAGAGCATGATTTCACTTCTAACACCTATAAACTAAATAGTAATAATCTATGTATCTTGAAATTGTCTCTAAATCAAAGCTTAAACTGTTTTGTGTCAGTTAACTAGAACTTTCAATTTTCAAATAAAATGATAAATAAGCCAAATCTTGACAAGAGTGATTTCTTGATGGAAGAAGAGCAGATAATCCTCAGGACAAAATGAGGAGGACTTAATACTGCAAGGCATGTATGCATTAGTTCATTACACACTAACTTACTTTACATCTTTTAATCTTCCCAAGCGTCATCCTAGTCAGTGTTACCACCATTCAAAAACTGGAAGGCCTAAGCATTCACTGTACAAGGCTCTTACTCAAGGCCTTTCCTTTCATGTAACGTCTGCCAAGAATGCTCCCATTTCTCCAAGAGGTCATCTTCTCCATTTCCAGGTCCCACTCTCACAGTACAACTCCTCTGCCCACTCAGTCTAAAGCAGTGCACACCAATTACTCCATCCCCATTCTGTATTTGTTTTTATATATCCAAAGACAGGAATAACTTGACTCATAACTATATCCTCGTTGTGTACATAAGATGCTGCTTGAATGAATGAATGAATGAATACACCTGCCCGCAGCCATTCAACGAGTAAAGTGCAGGACCTAGAAATCAATCGAAATTTTAATCCAAGCTAATGAAGTAGCTTATCACTATTTTTTCACAGACTGGGGGAGGTGATTTGGACTGCAAATAAATAAAGAAGCATTCCTTACTGCTTTTAAAATACTCCTTTTCGGGTGGCTAAATAGCTAAATAGTTCAGCAGATTAAAGCGCCTGCAAGCGGGCACAGGGGCTGGGGTGCGGCCCCGGCCCCGGCCCCGGCCCCGCCCCCGCCCCCGGGGACGCTGAGACAGAAATGGAGACTGGGTTTAAGACGGAACAAGCCTGTAATCCCAGCTCTTGGGAGGATGCAAACAGGCGGATCACTAGGAGTCCCATCTAGTAGTGAGATGCTGAACACTCTGTAGACCCTTCCCTAAAACACAAAAAGTAAAATAAAACACTTGTTTTCTTTAAAGAAATTACAAAACTACCGACTATACACTGTAATGAGTATTCTATAGAATACTACAATGAGTACTCTATAAAATAAACTTGGATATCAAGAGGTACTATACACCACCTTTTCGAATCATAACTCAATTTGGAAAAAAACAGTCATTTGTGATATTTCTGAGTAATAGTAGTACTTTTAGACCCTCGGTAACTGCCAAATGCACAAACATTTAAGGCTAAAAGACTGCTAAGTTACATATAAGTTCATCTTGGTTATATTTATTCTATGCCATTTTGAATTTCACACTATGCATAAAAACTTTGAAACCAACTATTAACTATCATTCTAATAATGGTAAATAATGTTCTTAAAATAATGTTCTTAAAGATGACACATGCATTCTCCTCAATTCGCTATTAAAAACATGTTCTCGCAGGTGAAAATTGCCTCATGTAACGTGTTATGTGCATCTAAAGCAGATCACTAGCAATGTCACCTTACCCACGGGGTTTAATACTTACTGAGTTCTCCATCCTCAGATACTCCGGTCCCTCTCATTCCTAGGTAAGTCAGTCCCAGTATTAGGAAAAACAAGCAGGCAGCAGTTAGGAGAAACATCGACAAATAGTGAGCACTAAAACTTCCCGGTAGGGAAACCTCCTCGCGTTTAAACTGCTGGAGAAGCTCCTCCTCTGGCTCGGAAAGCTTCTGTTGGCTGTATGTGTTTTTCAGGTAGGTATGATTGGGGCCCGTGTGGTTGGCGTGATTGATCCTGAGTGAACTAGGGGCGGCTCCAGCACTGGGAGGGAGGCTGTTGGAATAAATCCTGGGGGAGTCCAAGCTGAAGGCTCCACCGCCGCCGATGTGATTATTAGTTTTATGAAGGGCGCCTGTAGACGTATCCAAGGTTGAGTCCATGTCGGGAAGTGGCGGGGGCAGGAGAGGAGCCAGTTTCTTAGAGCTCACACGGTATCTAGGAATCGGGCTACAGTCCACTTGATCGCACCCACTTCCCTGCTCCGCCGCCGCCTCTTCGAGGTTTCGGCTCCTGTCTAGACTCCCGACAGCCGCCGCCCTGTCATTCATCCCAAGTCCTCCCCCTCCCTGAACTGAGGTCTCCAGCCGGCTGCCGGCAGATTTAGCAGTCAACGGGGAGAAAGGCTTACTATGGCTGCGTCTGGGCCGATGCCGGGAAACGGAGTCGTCCTTTAATACCTGTCTGGCGGCGGCCACGTCGTCATCGTCCTCTTCCTCCGAATCCGAGTAGTCTTCCCGGCAGCTGTAGGGCAGAAGCCGGCTACCATTCACGGCTCGGTTCGCCCACAGCGGCTCCTCGGCCTCGGGGTCCCCGTCCTCCCCGTGGTCGCCGTCCTCCTCGTCTTCTTCCGCCGCCCCGTCCTTCCCCGACGGGGTCTGCGGCTCGGCGCCCTCGGCTCTCCTGGCCCCCCACCAGGAGTGGGGCTTCCTCCGCTCCGCCGAGTGACTGTTAGTCACCTCGCTGGCGGCCAGGGGCGCGGGCGGCGTTTTGAGCCCGCGGTACTGGAGCGCAGCCCGGTCCTTCCTGCCGCCGCCGCCGCCGCCGCCGGCCCGGTCCCCGGCCTCCACGTCCGACTCATCTGAGCTGAAGCCAAGCAGCACCTTGCTGCCCGCCGCGGGGGCGGCCGCGACGGCCCCCGGCCCTCCCGGGGGACTCTCCGGCCCGGAGGCGGCGACTCGGCTAAGGCCCCCAGGGGTCCGCAAGAAGGCAAGGTCGCCCGAGACCGGCCGGACCCCTATCCCCGCCGCCGCCGCTGCTGCCGGTCCAGCGGCCGCGACCGTGGCGGCTGCCGTGTTATTGTTATTACTGTTCCGCGTCTTGCTCCCGCGGCCCCCTGAGCGGTGCTGCTGCTGCTGCTGCTCTTCCTCCCGAAGCTTCTTTAGCTTCTTGAGGTAGACAGGGCGGGTGCTCTCCGTCACGGGCCCCGGAGACAGGCCGTAACGGCGGAGCTGAGAGAAAAGCTCTTCATCCGAGAGCTGCTGGGGCGACGAACCCGCTGCCGCCGCCATTTTCTCTCCAGGGTGTTTTACAAGCTCCGCGCTACCGGAAGTGACGCACCGCCCTAGACCCTGAACTAGACCCGGCTGCGTCGCCCTGCCGGCCCCGCGCGCACCGCGGCCAATGGGAGGCGCGGGAGGCGCTCACCTGAGCGGGCAGGGCCACCTGGGCGGCGCGCGGCCGGCTGGCGCCCGCGCACGCTCCCGTGGCCGAGGCGCGCGCTCCCTGCCGCGGGCCGTCCCGCCAACCTCCGCCCGGTCTTAAGAGCGCCTCTTCCTAAAGGCACACCTTGACCTCTCCCTCTCGGGTTCCTGCCACCGCCGGTCAGTGATTCCTGGAAGGAGATTCGCGTGGAAGTTCATGGCATTAGTTTGCGTCCGGGTTCCTTTGCTGAGAAAACTGAGACGAACAGAAACACTCCAAAGCCAGACTCGATGGGCAGTTTTCCTGCTCGACTCTAGACTCTCTTCAGTTTGTCCTCTTGATAAAAATAAATAAAAATAAAAAAGACTTGTCTCACGCTGCTCTTTTTAAGAAGCAACGACTCACCTTCCCTCGGCCCCGTTCCAAGACACATAGGATAGACACTATGCAGTTTTCAAGATTAATAACTGCTTGTTCACTGGTTGAAAGGAAGTTATTAACACGTTTTTCCTTTTTAAAAAAATCTGATGACCTCACAAGGTCATTTGGGGAAATGAAAGAGCCTCTCGTTTCATTTTTACGATGCTGGAGAGGTACACATCATCCTATTTCCTTTTTAGCACCTTTGCAATAGTTTAATTACTAATTAAAGCTTTCATTGACTTTAAAAATATTTATTGTTATCCCTTCGAACTGTATGCTCCATGCACAGAGCCCTTGTTTGTATTATTCGCAGCACTCCTAGTAGAAACTCAAATTGGTTGAACGAGTTAATGAACTGGAAAGCCAAGAAATGAACATTTTGACGTGGAAATGGTGCCTTATGAGGCAGATTAACTCTTTATACAAAGCCAAAACCAAAGACCATTAAGACTTGGAAATCCTACCCTCTCATTTACACTATAGAAAATGCATTCCAGAGGAGAAATCTGCCCAATTTCATGAAAATGACTTTCCATGACTTTAAACCTTGGCACAACTGATAATTTTGAGTAGCTATCTCAATAATCGCAATCTTTTGTCAGTTGCTGAGGCCTAGTACTCATCTGTGCAGAATAACAACAACAACAACAAAAAATCAGAAAAACTAGCTTTTCTACATACTGAATCCAACAGTAGAAAAATGCTTAGTAACTTCAACTTTCTTTTTTCAGTCTTGGGCATTGAACCCAGGGCCTTTGTACTGAGCTGGATTCCCAACCCTATTTTATTTTTTGAGACAGATCCTTATTAAGCAATTAGATTCTCCAGTATGGGCTTGAATTTACCACCATTCTGTCTCTGCCCTCCAGATCAGTGGGATGACAGGCATGCAAGTCACCATGCCTGGCTCAGTAATCTCAGTAACCTTCGTACTTGCTGCAAAATCTGACCATCCCCTAAAAAAAAAAAAAAAAAAAAAAAAAAAAATTAATTAATTAAATAAACAAAAACACAAACGTTTGGGATGGTAAGATAGCTCAGTGGACTAACCTACCTACTTGGGCAACCTTAAGCAAGTTTAGGGTCCACAGTTAGACCCCCAGCACCATGTGCTGTGTCAGCCCCCGCCCTCCTGGGTGGGCTGTGCTGGCCAGAGTGCAGGTGTAGTGTCACACACTTGTAATCCCAGCATTAGTGTCATGGTTAGTGTATATTTGTCCCCGCAAAGCCTCATCAAATTGGGACAGACTTCTAGAGTTTGTGATTAACTCATGATCCACTGGGATTATGGGTGTGAGTACTACTCCCAGCCTGGCGCAGATAGCCTGAATGCCACTTAATGGAAACAGAGTTGCTCTCTGCAGCCATTGTTGCCACTGCTCTTGTCATTTGCTCTTGCTGTTTTGCTGTACTCCACTGCCCTGAACTGCTGCCCTCGGCCATGTGCCCCTCTGCCTTGCAGCCAGCTTTGTTTGGACTGAAACTTCCACAAACTGAGCTAAATAAACCTTTCCTTCCTTCATTTTGAATGTCGGGTATTTGTCCCAGCAAGGAGAGAAGAGTAACTAAGACAGCTGGGGAGGCTGAAACCAGGAGGATTACCCTGAGTCCAAGTTGCTTAGTGAGACCCTGCAACAATCAAATGCATTAAAAAAATAAAAATCAAGTGCATGGTCACTTCCTGGTCATTTGTCACTGAGACTTTAATATACACAAACATTTCTGAATGCATGACTGCTAAGCACAATAAATTATAGTGGTTATGTTGAGGATTTCTCCAAATTTATTGCAATAATTATCTGGGTAGGGAATCAAGTTATTACAAACTTACCATACCCGTGCCTCAGTAAAGCAGAGTGGTTAGGCTTTGAGTTTTGGCATTAAACACAATGGAGTATGGATCCACTCTTGTCTGTTCCTTTTATTTTTAGTTCAACATTTGTCTCATGCCCCACTGATCTTCATTTTTTTATTTTTAGTACCAGGGATCGAACAGGACCTTGTGCTTGCCAGGCAGGCACTTATGCTGCTGAGGCATGATCTTCCGCTAGACATCACAGATGTCTATTGGTCCTGCTTTGATTTTCAGGAGCCTCTAAATGTTCTTCTATTGGATGATTATACTATTGGATGGATTATTTATATTTGTCTGTAATTCTGGATAAATGATTGAGGCTCTTTGAGCTTTATTTTCTGTATACACAAAAAATGAGAGATATAAACCTTTCTCTGAGAGGTGTTTTAAGGATTAAATGAGAGACAGTGAACATTTGATAAATGTTAGTGAGGAATGTATAGCATTGTGTGCATGCATTTAGTAGTGTGGCTCCTGAGAACTCCATGAAACCATAATTAAAATTCCACTACACCCACAGAAATAGAAAAGCATAAACTTTATTCAAAGTACTCATAATCATTTTTAGGACTTAATAAAGATCAGGAGTTTTGGTAAACACAGTTCTTGGTTATTTCAGCCTTTGGGGGCAGCAAGGTTTGCAAAGTAGGAACCTAAATCTCATAGTGTCCAAGTTATGAGCCTTAGGATAAATCTTAGGCTTGCAGTATCTTAATTTGTTCTTTTTTAAACTGTTGACAATACTTGGCAAATGATTAGCAATCAACAAATACTCAAGAATGGTGAAAGAATATAGTATGTAAAAAATACTATATACTATAAATCCAAGTACATTGTTTACATGTTAAATTTTATTGCCAGATATTCATAGCAATGACAACACACTGATATACAACTTTACACTTTACAAGAGCTATATACATTATCTTACTGCGATGAAATACCCTGACACTCAAAATTAAAGAAAGAAAGGTCCATTTAGCTCACAGTGTTTAGAGGCTTCAGTATATAATTGACTCCATCCAAGACGGTGGTGTAGCAGACAGCCATTGGAGAGAAGAAACAGTCCATGGTGGGCAGAAGGTAGTAAAACAACAAGAGACAACAACAGTTCTTTCCATCCTTTGTATCTTATCCAGGCTAATTAAGGCAGGGTGCACTCACACACATAATTCTGATGTCATGAATTAATCCCAGCATCACACACTCTCAACCCAGCCACCTTTGAAAAATCCCACCTAGGACTGCATAGGCTTTGGGGATGTCTAGACACAAGCTGTAATACACATGATCTCATTTGATACAAAAAACAAAACAAAACTTTCCTCTCTGAGAATGAGAAGGGGGTTATTTACTCCAGGGAATTATATGAGATTATAATTTCCCTTAGTTTGGGTGTTTGAGCAGACCAGACATTTTCCCAGAAGGCCCTTCCCTGACTCAGCCCTGTCATTCTCAGTTCGGATATTCTCTTCATTTGCCAATGGATCCTACTCCTGCATCCCAATGCATTAAATTTTAAAACACATTCTATTGTATACCCATACACTTGACAGGGATTGTATGCTCAAGCTCACTGTAACTCCACACCTTCCAAAAATCTGGATAAAGGAGGAGTTGGGGAGACGGCTCAGTGGCATAAGTGCTTCCCTGGCAAGCGCAAGGGTCTGAGTTCAATCCCTAGTTCTGAAAAAAAAAATTGGAATAAAGGAAATATTCATGCTATGTTCTAGAAAGTAGAAAGATCATCTTCTCTGCATGTTTTTAACTCATCTCTCCCTCAGGCCTGCCCCTCAGAGATGAATACAGCTAATTCCCAACTCTTTGCTTCTTACCTCTAGTTCCCACCAAAATATCTTTCACTGTTTCCTTTTAGAGTCACTGAAGGACCTTGTATAGAATAATACAAAACCAACATTGTATTCAAATAAAGATACTCCTGATGATTTGTTTCCTTAAAGACTATTTTCCTTAGAGTCTCTACATTGGAAATACTTTAATGGAACTACTCACTTATTTTGCTTTTTGCTTTACTTTTTTATTAAGATGCAGCCCACATAACACAAAATTAACCATTCAAAAATATACAATGAATGACAATACACATTGTGTAGCCATCTCCGCTTTATGGTCCACAAATATTTTCATCGTCCCCAAAGCAGATTCCAGGCCCATTAAGCAGTCACTGCACAGTTCTCTCTCTCCTCAATCCCTAGTCCCTAGATACAGCTAATATACTTTTTGTCTGTATAGCTTTAACTATTCTGGATATTTCATATAACTCTAATCAAACATTATGTGACCTCTTATGTCAGACTTTTTTTTATTTAGCATGTCGCTTGTGAGATTTCTCCATTCAGTAAGAGATATCTCCATGTCATTTCTTTTTATGACTATCTAATGTTTCACTGTATGAGTATACCATAGTTTATTTATCTATCCATCCAATGATGGATATTTTGGCTCTTTGCACTTTTGGTTACTGTGAACTATGCTGTTATGAACATTGATACACATGTATCTGCCTGAAAAACTGTTTTCAATTATTTTGAACTGAAGAATCTTAGTACTTCACCATGAAGAACAGATCATATGGAGATCCCAATCTGAATTTTTTGAGAACTCTTATGGACATGTTTTTAAAAAGAAAATAAGGAGGAAGCCATCAGCCTAAGGTTTTTCCTATATCCAGAACTCTTGCATAAGCAAACCTGGAGGTATTTTTTAATCACTAACTGCCAAGCTCTGAGTATGGTTTGTTTCTCCCAAAACTGATGTTGGTGTTTCATTGCTCAGTATGGCAGTATTGGCAGGTGTGCCTAGTGGGAGGTGTTTGGGCCTGAACAGTGGTGATCATAGTAGGGTCCTCTCACAGGAATAAGTGAGCTTGCCCCGGAAAGACTGGTAAGTTACCTTGGGGGCAAGTTGCTGGCCCTCTTACTTCTGTTCTGTGTGCACTGACTTGCCCTTTCACCTGTCAGCCACTCATGGAGGAGCCCAAGAGGCAGAATCTGAACAGACATGGCTACATGGTGTTGGACTTCTAGCCTTCAGAACCACAAGGTAAATCCATGTCTCTCTGTCTCTGTCTCTGTCTCTGCCTCTGTTTCTCTGTCTTCACACACACACACACACACACACACACACACACACACACATACTTTTTCTTTTTTTTTCCTATTAATTTTGGTTTGGTTTTGTATTCTTGTGGATGGAACCCAAGTTCATCACACTGAGTTAAATACCCAGGCCTTGGGAGGCCACCTTTTATTTAAAAAAACAAAACAAAACAAAACAAAACAAAACAAAAAACTATTTTCTTTTAAGGTAAGTGTGCCTCAGTCTCTCAGAGTGCTATGAATTGCTTTCCTTTATAAGTTACTCAGGCTCAGATGTTCTGTTCTAACAACAGAAAATGTATTGTGACATTGAGTTTAAGAAAAAAGGGGGGCTGCTTGTGAGATAGCTCAGTGGACTAAAGCTCCTGATTAGGCAAGCTCAGGCACGTGAAAGGACTGTGGTTTAATCCCTGGCACTACATGCCATGCTTGCCCCACACCCAGGGCAGGATGAGCTGGCCACAGAGTCCAGGAGTGGGGGTGCACACATGTAATCCCAGTGCTGGGGAGGCTGAAAGCAGGAGGATCACCACAAATTCAAGCTGCATAGTGAGACCCTGAAACAACCAAATACATTAAGACCAGCCTCAGCTAATCATAAAGTCAACTACCCAGTTGATTATACAACCCGATAGATGCTCACCTATAGTACATCAAGCAGTCTACACTTTGATTTCACATTGACCAGTAAAAGCTCCCTGTTAATGCTCCTAAAGGGGAGGTCATAGTCTTTTTTTGGTTTTCATGCATCGCAATTTATAAATTATTTTTGCTCACGTAAATTCTGTTAAATTATTGGTGTCTGAAGTTTTTGGGGGGGGCCAGCTAGATAGCTCATTATATTAAAGTGCTAGCTTAGGCAGATGCAGAGGCCTGGGGTTCCATCCCCTGCCTGCTGTGCCAGCCCCGCCCCCACCCCCACCCGGTGGGGGGGCCATGCTGGGACCACACTGAGACTGGGCGTGGTGGCATGCGCCTGTAATCCCAGCACTTGGAAGGCTGAAAAACATGAAGGATCACTGCAAGTCTGATCTGTGTAGTGAGACCCTGTAGACCCTGAACTAAATACCTAAAAAAATAGTGTTTTTTTTAAACAGATATATTCACTTACTTGACATATTTCCTCCTCTGATATTATAACTGAGAAGCTCAGATTAAAATATGTGGCAGGCCAGATAGCTCAGCAGACTAAAGCATCTGCTTAGGCAGAGCACAATAGCCGGGGGTTCTCCTCAGCACCGGCGCGATGAGATGTGATTGTGGTCCTGCGCCTGTAATCCCAGCGCTTGGGAGGCTGAAAATAGGAGAATCACTATGAGTTCAATCTACATAGTGAAACGCTGTAGACCCTGTACACTCTGTACTGAATACAAATAAATAAATAAAATAAAATAAAACTTGTGGCCCGGACCTAGCAAGTTTATAAGGTTATACAACATATATTTTATAAATTAATCAAATTGCTAGATTCATTTAAATTTCCAACTTTATCTTCATGTGGAGCACAGGCTTGCTGCAGATTCTCAAAGGCGCTCCTGCCTCAGCCTTCTAAATGCTGAGGCTAGAGGCATGTGCTACCACACCTGATTTGACAGGCAAGTTTCTACACTTCTTAAATTTCTCGAAGAATATGATACATCCTCTGACAGCCCAATGAATAGGTTTTATTAGTTTTCCTAACTGAAGTTAGAAATGGGACTTGAGAGAAGTCCAATAATCAAATAGAAAACTGAAGTCCAGAACCTGCAAGTATAAATTCCATGTCCTTTCCATTACACCTCACCAACTCTTTAGTATCTTTCTTAAATAATACAGTGATGTGGGCAAAAGTAACCTTAGTTCCCCCTTCTCTCACCCACTGTAAAGAGGATGGATTTCATAACTGTGTAAGGAAGAGGGCAAAAGAATTTGGATTTAACTTGTGTGCCTGCCTTATTGCTACATACAGCAACGAGAAAGAAAAGTCAAAAACATAAAGTTAATTAAATCACCTAACTTTCCAGCAGATCAAAACAAACACCACAATTCTGTATTGATACTATCACTGAACTTCTCTTTAATGGCCTAATGGTTCATTCATTTTTAATCTACAAGTTCCTGCCTGATATTATTTTTCTTTTTAATTGTTCAAATTCTATTCAATATGTGTGTTTCTTTTAAGGAAGAGTTCAGCATAAATAGACTGACAGCACAACGGAGTAGCGAGAAATGTTTGACAAAGGCCTTCTCATGTGTGACTGTAAAAATTAGTCAAGTAAGTTTTGTAGCCAGAGCATCTGTTTTATTTTTCCATATATGTAACCCAAACAGGTGAAGAGTAAGTATAGCATTCAAGTAAACAACATACATATGTCAGGATTGTTAATTATATTCTCCTCTAATTATGCAAGCAAGTGCATTGCCTGATTCATGCTAAACATCATAGAAAATATCTCATACAATAAATTATGGATAAAGGTCTCTAAGTTAGGAGGCTTGAGTTACATCCCATTTCTGCAATTAATCCATGTAGTAATCTGTGTTTTTTCTACTTGTGTATTGCCTCAGAATTCATACAATCTTTCAATTATTTCATTTGATCTTTATGTATATTTTAACAGGAATGTGTTACTATCCCAGCTCTGTAGGTGAAGAAAGTTATGATTTTTAGCAGGGTAGTGGGGGAAGTGAGCAGTATTAGGGTACAATTTTTTTTTCTTTTTTGTATTTAGGGAAGGGTCTACAAGGTCTACTGGGTCTCACTAATGGTTCATTCGTTTTTAATCTACAAGTTCCTGCTTGTTATTATTTTTCTTTTTAATTGTTCAAATTCTATTCAATATGAGTGTTTCTTTTAAGGTAGAGTTCAGCATAAATAGAGTGCCTAGACTGGACTTATAGTGATCTGACTGTTTTCAGCCTTCCAAGTGCTGGAATTACAGGTGGGCACCACCACGCCCAGTCTCAATCATCTTCTCAGCAAACCCCCAGGGGTGGGGCCAGCACAGCAAGCTCAGGGATTGAACTCCGGTCCCTGTGTCTGCCTAAGCAGCCACTTTGATCTGCTGAGCTATTTGGCCAGTGCTAGGGTTCTAATTGTATTTTAATTTATAATTTTTTTTTAGTTTTTAACTGATATATTAGAACACAAAACTTGTACATTTTAATGGAATATTATGAAATCCTGTCATAATGTGTGCATTGTGTATAAATTGTGTTAAACATACTCATCTCAAAGATGTATCATTTCTCGTTTAATCTTTTTTTTCTGTATTTCTTAGGGAAGGGTCCACAGGGTGTTCAGAGTCTCACTACTAGATCAGACTTGTAGTGATCCTCCTGTTTTCAGCCTCCCAGGTGTTGGGATGACAAGCGCACACTACCAAGCCCAGTCTCAGTCGCCTTCTCAGTGTGCCCTGGGAGTGGGGCCTGATCTGGTGGGGGTGACAGTGTGAGAGGTCATGATCTTTCTTAAACTCAGATGTCAAGGACATTTCCACTGGTGGCTTTTACTTTATTCTTCAGAAATCCTGCCAGCAGTCCTCCAGATCTTTTCTCAGTGTACCTTCAGGTCTCTGGCCTGGAGTTGGAAGATGAGTGTGTGCCCCTGTGTAAGTCAAGTAGATCCTCCTGCTCCAGCATGAGGTGATCAAACCCCCGGCCGCCTGTGCCTGCTTGCAGGCTCTTAATATGCTGAGTTACATGGCCGGCCCTTGTTTTTTAATCTTTAAATTTTTTTTTAATCTTTTATTTATTTGGTATAGGGTCTCCTTATGCAGCTCAGACTCATAGTGATCCTCCTGCATCAGCCTCCCCAGTGCTGGGATTATAGGCATGTGCTGCTATGCCCAGTTTCAGTGACTGGCCCATCTGAACTCCCAGGCTGGCATGACGTGGGGTGCCTGGGATCAAAGCAAGTCCTTGTTCTTGCCAGGCAGGCATTTAGACTACTAAACTATCTCCCCAGCCCAAAGATATATCATTGCTTTAAAGAGAAAACTTTCACAATCTTTTCATATAGTTATTTTTTTAAATTGTACAGGGTCTACAGATTCTCACTGCACATATTAGACTCGTAGTGATCCTCCTGTTTTCAGCCTCCCAAGCTCTGAGATTATAGATACACCACCATGCCAAGTCTCAGTTGTCATCTCGGCATCCCCCGGAGGCAGGACTGGCAACAGCATGTGGTGCCAGGGTTCAAAGCCTGGTCCCTGCACGCTACCTAAGCAGGTGTTTTAGTCTGCTGAGCTACCTGGCCAGCCCTCATATAGCTCTTTGAAATGTACAGTACAATCAGTCATGGCGGTAGATTCCACTACTTTGGGAGGTGTGACAGGAGGAGCTCAAGTTTCAATCCTGCAAGTGTAATTTAGTGAAATCCTATCTCAAAAAGGGAGGAGTGGTAGGTGAAGGCCCTTGATGTGAAGACTCAGGGTTCAAACCCCAGCACAGAGAGAGAGGAAGAAAAGAAGAAGGAAAGAAAAGGCTTTATAGCTGAGGAGATGGCTCAGTGCAATAAACACTTCCCTGGCGAGCGCAAGGGCCTGAGCTCAATCCCCAGTTCTGAAAGGGGAAAAAAAAGAAAAAGAAAAAGAGCTTTATTATTATCTATGATCAAGCTGCTGTGTGATTGTACATCACAACTTCTTGTTCCTATCTTACTACAACCTAATAATGTTAGTGCCCATTCATCTACCTTTCTCCACCTCCATTGTTAAAGATAGAGGTAGGCAGATGTGTTAGTTCTTTTTCTCATTGCTGAGATGAAATACTCAACACCCATATGTTACAGGAGGAAAAAGCTTATTTAACTGGCTATTAAATAAGATAACTCTCTGTAGGGCTAGAGAGATATCTCAGCGGACTGAGTGCCTACTAAGGCAAGATCAGAGACTTGGATTTGATCCCAGGCACCACACACCACGCTGGTCCCGCCTCTGGGCACAGTGGAGCATGCCTGTAATCCCAGTGTTAGGGAGGCTGAGACAAGAGGTTGCTGCGCAGTGAGACCCTGTACTAAATACATTAAAATAAATAAATAATAAAAATCATTTTTAATGTCCCTAACGATTTAAGGGCCAGACAGACAGCTCAGTGGACTAAAGCTCCTGCTTAGGCAGAACTCAGTGGCAGGGGTTCGATTCACAGCTCCCGTGCCCTGCCGGCCTTGCCCCTGGGTTGCACTGAGAGGGTGAGTGAGACTGGGTATGGTGGTGTGTGCCGGTAATCCAGTGTTTGGGAGGCTGAAACCTTGAGAATCATTATGAATTCAATCTATGTAGTGCACTCCTGTAGACTCTGTCCCAAATATTGGGGACAGACAATAAAATAAAATAACTCAGTTTGCAGAGGGTTCAGTCCATAATCAGCTGGATCTCAGGCAGGATGCCTTACCACAGGGGTATCACAGAGAACAGTTACATGGTATTCAGAAGGTAGCAAAAACAATGGAACTTAACAATATCTTTCTGCTCCTTTTATCTTATCCAGACTACTTAGGGTTGGTAGCACTCACACCCTTAATCCTAGTGCCCTTCAGCCTAGCATTGCATGAGTCAATTCTGGGATCATATACTCTAGTCTCAGCCACCTCTGTGTAGAGGACCACCAGAGCAGCTCTCCTTGAAAGAAGAGCAATCGTCTCCATTTTGGCTGAGCCTGGTCCTATTTCCTTATATTGCTATGTACAGAGCTGGCTAGGACTTTTCTTTATCCCTTCAGTTGGCTTTAAGCAATGCATATTGGTCTACCAAGGTCCTGGTGGTAGTCTTTGAAGACAGCATGGGTGTTTTCCTGGTAACCCACACCTGCTGCTCTTTAATATCAGGCAGGTTGAGACAGGATGAAAAGCTAGTGTTCCATGCTGTCAGCTGGGATTGAGCCTTGACATTGAGGCTCTGACTTCCTGGGGCTTGAAAGATTATGCATCACAGCTTAAGCACCGGACCCCAAAACATTAGATACTATCTCAATAATATATGCAAATTACTTTTCCTGCATATCCTTCCCTCTGTGCATGGCAGAGGTAAGTGCAGGCTACCTACCTAGCTCAGCTCACAATACTCACCTACTTCCCACAATTCTCAGTCATTCCTCCTCAAGCCACTCCTCCTTCTAGACTGAATGAAACCTGGGTGTGGCCGTCGATTGCTCACTTTGTTCTGGAAAGCTATCTTCATGGCTGGACTTAGGGCCTCTTGGTTCCCATAATTATAAATATCTTTTAGTATTATATTTTTCTGTGGGTTGCACGGGGAGTGGTACATTAGGACCATCTTGGTGGGATTCCAATAATGTATTTTTAGGATAACAAATATTGACTTCTTGGACCAAGAGGAGGACCAGATGGGGCTTCCTACACTCTAAAGACTATCCCCATATGTCTGCATGAGATTTTGGGAGGACATCTAGACACAAACCACAATGGCAGGATTATCTGCAGTCATCTTGCTATGTAATATCACACAGACTTTCTTGCTTGTACCTCACTGCAGCCTAGTGCTTGGTGATCTACCTTTTCTTTTCTCTAGCCCCATTTTAAAGATAGAGGAAGAATTTGCTCACAAATGAGATCATGTGAGACTGGGTGTGGTGGCACGTGCCTGTAATCCCAGTGCTTGGGAGGCTGAAAAACAGGAGTGGTCACTGCAAGTCCGATCTGTGTGGTGAGACACGGTAGATCCTGGACTACATATACAAAAACAAACAAAACAACAACCAAAAAATGAGATCATGGAATGAAGGAAAGGAGTTAAGATGACTGCAAAGTTTTAGGCTGAGCACTCAGAACAAAGTTTACTGAATGTAGAAGGCTGAGGGCATAGTAAGTTTTTGAAGAGTGGAGAATAGCGTTTGGATATATTGTGTTTGCAGCTTTCTAGGAGAGGAATCCGGGAAGCAGATGTTTGAATGAGTGTGGAGTTCAAGGGGGGCAGTTCTGGACTAAAGCTATAAATAAGAGTGTCAGCAGCACACAGATAAATTAAAAGCCATAGAAATTAGTAGGATAGAAAACAGGAAAAAAGTCTAAAAACTAATCTTTGATGTACTTCAACATTTAGGGTTAGAGGAGATAAGCAACCTAGAAAGGACTCTGAAAGCCAGCTGACCCCAAGATACAGGAAAACCAAGAGAGATCTCTTAGAAGTTGCAAGGCCAAATTTCATTTTTCATATTTTTGTCTTTTTGAGACAGGGTCTCACTATGCAGTTCAGGCTGGTCTTAAGCTCACTTTGTAGCTCAGGCTGGTCTTGAACTCACAACAATCCTCCTGTCTCAGCCTCCCAAGTGCTGGGATTACAGGCCTGCGCCACCATGCCCAGCCCAAATTTCATTTTTACAAATGCAATTGAGGGAACTCACCATGGTAAATGTAATCATTACATACTGTGTATGGACATGTACTAAAGAAAATACAAATTTCAAAAGACACTCCTCAGACTAGAGATTTCTTCATAGGTAATGAACTGTCTTCATGAAGGCAAATAGGTTATGATGCCCAAGCAGTTGAAGAATTCAAATATATGCCAATAAATTAAGAAGCTGTGATTTTAAAAAAAGCTTGGGTCTCAGGAGATAACTCAGGGGCATAAGCACCTGCCTAGCAAGAACATGGTTCTGTGTTTGATCCCCAGTACTAAAAACAAAACAAACAAACAAACAAAAAAACCCACAAACAAAAAAAAAAGAAACCTCAACAACTTTGTAGCTCATTATAGTAGTGGAATAATGTATAACATACTATTTAAATTTCTGAAATACTTAATCATGCTTTCTTTTAAAAAAATTTATTTATTGTTTTGATACAAGGTCTTACTACATGGTCAGCATGGCATGTGGTACCAGTCATTGAACTTGAGTCCTTGAACTTGCCAGGCAGGAGCTTAAACTAGAGCTATCTCCCCAGCCCCTAGCCATGTTTTCAATAAAAATAAATGTTATGAAAAGAACTTGAATTAATAGCCAAAAAAATTTTTTTTCTATTGCTCATAACTTAGGTTCTCTTCTTAATTTTTAAATTCATTTTAACTGAATCCTTTTGCATCAAAGTTCAAGTGAAGCATTTTTCTGTAAAGGAAAGAGGAAAAAAATTATTGCTGCTATGTCTTGCAAGTGCAAGGGCCTGAGTTCAATCCCCAGTTCCACCAAAAACAAACAAACAAAAAACAAAAATTATTGCTGCTCTGAGCATCATTTAAATTTCATATGAAAAAGATCAACTGTTTTTAAGCAACATGCATTAGTGTTATTATTCTTTAGTACCCACAGGTTTTGGATAGAGGTCCTAATTATAAAACTTGCATTAAGTAGAAAATTCTTTGTAGTTTATGATATAGGGGAATGAAACTCCCAACTGGAAAGGTACCTGGATGAGTTCTTGTTCTCTGAAACTGAAGAATGAATTTTAGGAACAGAGGTTAAGAGTAGAACTTTTATTGGGGAAAGAAAGCTTCTGTCTGAGAGAGGTAGAGAAGAGGAACCCAAGTAGGTTGCTGCTGAGGAAGCTGTCTCTTCCAGGGACTTTTATAGGGTAAAACCATGCAGTGAGGTGGGTCTCAGGTAGAGAACTCGGGTGGGCAACGGTGGGACAAAACTGTGGTCAACCAATGACATTACAAGCACCACTGCCCCGCTAAAACTGATTAAATCCAGAACTGAATGGAGAAGCAAGTTATAGAGCAAGCGGGCACAAATATAGAACAGGAATTTATCCAGTAGCCGCCTGGTAGCAGTTGGATTAGTGACTCTTCCTGGCTTCCTCAAGGTGATGATCAATCCTGGATGCTTCTCTTTAGGGAGGTAAGCATTCATTCAGTCTTTGGTCTCTAGGTCTGGCCCACAGCAGTCACATCCATCTCTCTCACAGTTTCAAAGTATCTTGTTCTCTGTGCTGTCTCCTCGAAGGCCTATCCTTGTCTGACTGCCTGTAATATTTCTATCTAACTGGGCTGCCTACAATATTTAGGTCAAGAGCTTGTTGCAATTATTTGAACTCAATCTTGTTCCAATTTGATGTTTCATGGCTTTTTAAAAACAAGGAACTAAAAAAAACAAAAACAAAGAACTACACTTTTGCTTCTATTTGAAGTGCGACATACACATGGAGAGAAAACATTCTCTCAGGCTTTCACAAAGAGCAAATTGGTCAAGCAATGGCCGTGACTCATCCACATGGGTGACACTGACAAAGGATCTACAAAGTGTGGTACAGAGTTTCAGGATAAATCCTGAGGGGAATTGACTAACCTTGTCAGATACAAAAGTTACATTTCTTATTATATTGGTCTTGCTTTATCTTGGTCTTAACTATCCAGAAGAAAAATAGAAAAATGAGGTATGAAAAGTAAAGCCATATTAATATGTTGAGCTGTAAAAGGCTCAAGTCAACAACTTCTGACATTGCCAGTCCTATGGATAACCCACTACTATTATGGACTACTGGACTATATTGGAATATTTTGCTGAATTCACACACCTATAATATTTAAATGAGAAGGGAATACCCTTCTCTAACAAAACTAAACAAAAAAAGGAGATACAAATGAAGGACCATTTTGTGTCTGTATATTCAAAATAGAATAGATATACAACTAGTTTCTTGTAATTCAATGAATAGATTTGTTATAATAGTGTTTGTCACTGGATATCATGTTTGCATTTTGTACTATGAATAACCACTAAGAAGACAAAAATATGCAATGTATTAATTATTGAAACTGTCCTACTAATCAGTTTTGAAACTGTCTCATTGCTATTTGTTTCTCAATAAAATTATAAAATATTAATTAATTAATTAAAAATGAGACATAAATATCTTACTATTATAAAAGATGTGTATATTGTACCTTTATGAAAACAAATGCCTTTCAGTTATTCTTTAGTGGTCCACGATGGTGGATATTTAAAAACTCAAAAAGGCATGTTAGAAAATACATAGGCAATTCATATTGTTTTTTAGATCATAGAAATAAAACCTATCAAGTTATACTATCTCTCCAAAGTAAATCAACTAGTCAGTGAGAAAATTAAGGTTAGAACTCAGGTATTCCTGCTTCCAAACCAGTTTGCTATATTACAGACCTGCAAGGAAGGAAATGAGGAGTAGAGATGATATAGGGGAATGAAACTACTGACCTAAAAAATATCTGGGCCGAGTTTGTGTTCCTAAAACCAAAGAATGAATTTTAAGAACAGCAGAGGATAAGAGCAGAATATATTTGTTGGAGGAAGGAAAGCTCATGTCCAAAAATGGACAGAAGGGTCTGACAGAAGGTTGCCTCTGGGAAGCTGTCTCTTACAGAGGTTTTGTATAGAGTAAAACCATGCAGTACAGTGTGTCTAAGGCGCAGAACATGGGTACTCGCTTAGGTGGGCATGAGATGGCATAAAATTATGGTCAGCCAATGAGATTACAAGCACCATTGCTTAGGTAAAATTTATTAAATTGAAATCAAATGGGGAAGCAAGTCACGCAGCAAGTGGAGATGAATATGGGACACTCTCTTCTTGTTGGGGTTGGGTTAGTGACTCTTTTGGGCTCTTTCAAGGTGATTGATACCTACTTGGAATACCAATCCCTGATGACCATCCCTAAGGAAGGATGTGGCTGCATTTTTTGCTCTTTTGTCTTGAGGTCTGGTTCACAAAAGATGTGTCTGTCTCTTCAAAGTTGCCAAGTCTCCTTGTTTTCCACATTGTCTCCTTGAGGGCCTGGCACTGTCTGACTGCCTATAATATTTCTATATAATTTAGCTGCCTACAACAAAAAAATATTAATTGTAAATCAACTTAGGGTCTCTGGTCATTTTCATTCATTTATTTTACATCAATGCTTTTTTGTTTCTTTCAAGATCTCAATGAATTTTAAAATAATTCCATAGAATATCAAATGTAAGGTAACATCATCATGTTAGATAGGTGATAGAATAAAGAACTGATATTTAACTTACAATTCTCCAATATAGCAAAACCACTAGATGGAATAATACCCAGGCTTTCTAACTAGTACTTAATGTTTTTCAATAATTAGTCATATTCAGAGAAATATTAAAATAATCTATTAAAGCTTGTCAATAAAAAAAATCCTCAAATAAAACAACTTTGGATTTATACACAAGCATAAAGATCAGGTGATGAGTTGATGGGAAGTGTAATGGTTGAAATAAATAGTGACAAGTGCTGCTCTGGCAGGAAAACTGGGACATGAGAGTCATTGATGCAAATTCTTTGAACAAAAATAATCAAATTCTATAAAAGAAGATAATTTTGGTTCGGTCCTTATATAGTTTCAAAACACCAACTGCCTAAGTGCAAAGAGAGTAATTTTAATTCATGTTAGTCTGAGTGAAGATGCAACAATTCTTGTTCACTGGAAACAGAATGTGATCCGGTATTGTGACATGACTGCCAAAAAAAAGACAAAAAACAAAACTAACACACATCCAGTGATAGAGGCTGTGTGAAATAAATTTCATCGGTTATACAAAGTCAAAACTCTATGCTCACATTTTGTTGTCAACATTTAAGAACGCCAAATAACTTGAATTCATGTAAGGAGGTTGGTGGAAGAGAAGTCCGAAATCCATTTCTTCAAAAAAAAAGTTTTGCAGGACTAGAATTACTAGTTTGAAGCCAAGGAGAATAGTAGGTCTTTAAATTTATTTATTCCTCCTATAAAAAGTGATTGAGTGCTAACTACGTGTTACAGCAGGTAGGACTTTCTAAGTGATTATAAAGATGGTGACCAATGCCTGAACAGATTGGAATCCATGTAAAAAGTTTTAGGTAGATGAAAACCACCTCTCATGTATTTTAATGTAGGAGTCTATTGGCTATGCTGGGCCAGGGTGATAGCTCAGTAGAATAAGTGCTTGCTTGGCAAGTGCAAAGGCCTGAGTTCAATCCCCAGTTCTGAAAAAAAAATAGTCAATCTATTGGCTATGTTGAGAGTAGGCTATGAATGTAGCGCAATAATGTAAGTGTGGAGATAAGTCAAAGGAAGTTATTGCCATGATCCAGTTAATAGCTGCTTAAACTAACCAGGTTAAATACTTAGACCAGAGGGATATTATTGGAGGAAAAAAGAAGGGTCTGGAAGTCTGATATATTGTGAATTTAGGATGTATTTCATATTGGTGAAAGGAAACCTGAGTAAACAAATAGTTTAATCTAAGTCCTTCTCGGCCCTAGAATAGCATCAGGACCCACAGGTAACGTAGGGACAGGGAGCAGGTATGAGGGGAGGAGAGAATTTGCCACAGATGGTAACTTTCCAAAGGCAAAGAGAAGACAAAACTGATCATCTTCGGGCCAGGTAGCTGACTCAGTGGAATAAGTGCTTCCCTAGTGAGCACAAGGGCCTGATTCCAATCCCCAGTTCTGCCAAAAAAAAAAAATGTATATATAAAAATTAAAAAAATTATCATCTTGTGGGTAAAAGGAGGCTAGAACTAGACCCTAGCATTGTCACTAAGGTCCTGGCATCTTACCTAAGTGACACAGAAAGACAAAAGGCTTGTAACTCTCAGAAGCATAGAATCTCAAAAGGTTTGTGAAATTAGCAGGATAAATTATAAATCAAAACTTCCATTATCCTTGCTCAAAAACAATAGAAAGGCAATGGTTTTATTAAATAGAAAAGGTGAACAAAGACAAACTATGATCTACCCCTGTTTTGAGTGGACACAGAAGAGACATTTAGTCCTATGCCACACCAGCACTACCTCATATTCCCATTCAGATTATACTCATTGTTTGTTTTTATTTGCTTATTTATTAATGTTTTCATTTGTATATTTGGTACAGAGCCTCACTACACTACTCAGATTGGACTCGTGGTGATCCTCCTGTTTTCAGCCTCCTCAGCACTGGGATTACAGGCAGGCGCCACCACGGCCTGGACTCTCCCTTGGCTTAGTGTGCCCCAGGGGCAGGGCCAGAGCAGCATGTGGGGCAGGGATTGAACCCTGTTCCCTGTGCTTGCCAAAGCAAACACTTTGTTAGCTAAGCTATCTCCCCAGCCCATATATTCATTTTAATTTAAAAAAAAAACACTTTACAATTATAAAACATAATAGAAATAACAGAAAAATGAACAGCAAAGCTAAATCTAGATAGTTCTACCTCAAAATAGTCTGACACAATAGTAATTAACTGAACTCATATAGGACATACCTAACACCATTTGGGAAAGAAAGATGAAAATGTGGGCTGAATAAGACTAACATGACAATTTAGTCTTATTTAGGCTTTTAAGCAATGCACAAGAATAGGCTTGCTTTGGATACATTATGAGTATTCTTAGAAACTTAGAGATATAATTCAGTTGCTAATTAGAGGGTAAGCCTCTTCATTGTCTTGCACATTTGCACACAATCAGAATTGCACTGTTGATGTAAGAGACATTTTAATAATTCTTCAGTAAACTTATTAAGCATGTTATGCATTTCAGGCAATGTGTCAGTGATGTAACCCTGAACAGGACATAGGACATGGCCCTTGAGAACTTTATAGTCTGCCTCCATGTATTCAAGTGTTGATGTCCTTGAGAATAACCTGGAGAAGACATTAAAATGCAGATGCCCAGTTCCTTCTGTTCTTTCAGATACCGCAGGTATGCTGATTCAGTAGCTCTAGAGTGAATGTCAAGAATCTTTCTCCATTCCAAGCAACTTGCCCTGAAATTCTAATTCAGGTGGTCCAGGGACCTCACTTTGAGAAACTCAGGAATATGACAGAATGATTATGATTTTCAACCTAGCAGGAGCAACAACTGGTAAGTAGAAAAACGTTTGTTTTGGTGAGAAATGTTATTTTTAGTGAGTGGAATCTTGGGTGATTTTTAGAAAAGGATCACTACTAATCCTAGACTGTATGTTTTCCAAATGATCTGGTTTTATGGAGATTATTTAGAATCATCCAACAAAATATACTGAGCATGAAAGAAAAGGGTTTTGCCCTTTCTAGTGGAAAGTCATGTACAATGAAAAAGATACAATTCCCTGTGAGGAAATGGAGTTATTTTGACAGTGAGAATAGATACCACATATACTTTGAAACAGAGGTAAGCATTAGAAACTAAATGCTTATTCCTAGACAGAAAAAAATTACAGAAAGATGATGCTGTTTTCAACTAAACATTTTCTAATGATTTGAGACATAGACTAGCCAAATTAGTGAAGAAATTACTGTCACTCTAATTGTTCAAGTAGGAACTGAGTAACCAGCCCTGAGTGATATTGAAGGGATTTCTAAATTGGATAACAAATGGCCTATACCATTTACCTGGCTATTTACAGTCCTTAATAGTTGTGGTATGTGTGTATTTGTCCCCCCAAAGCCTCATGCAAGCATGGGGCAGTCTTCTAGCATTTGTAATTAATTTATGATCCACTGGGATTATGGGTACGAGTGCTGCTGGGATTATGGGTGTGAGTCCTACACCCAACCTGGGGTGGGTAACCCGAAGGGAGACAACTTCCTCTCTGTAGCCATTGTTGATGCTACTCCTCCATTTTGCTCTCTGCTCTTTGCCACCACCGTGAAAGGTTGCTCTCTGCCTTGGAGCCTGCTGAATATGGACTAAATCCTCCAGTAACTATGAACCAAATAAACCTTTCCTTCCCTCATTTTGAGTGTCCAGTATTTATCCCAGCGATGAGAGAAGAGTAATTGAGACAATAGTATAAAAAAGATAAACATGTAGCTATTTAATATCTTGGACTATCACATATCTCCTAAATATTTACTGAAGCAGCTTTGCTATTTGTCTTCAAATGATTGTGTGTGTGTGTGTGTGTGTGTGTGTGTGTGTGTGTGTGTGTGTGTGGCTGGCCTGCTCAGGGGGTGGGGCTAGTGTACCCTGTGGTGCCAAGGATTGAACCATGGTCCCTGCACTTGCCTAAGCAGGTGCTTTAGACTGCTGACCTATCTCAATGGCCCTTCAAATGATTTTTTAAAAAAATTTTAACCTGCTCTGCTTATTTCCCTGTCTCTGTATTGCTCTGTCATTGCTGTGATACCCTTACCTTGATGGAACATACAGTCTTGTCATGTGCTTTGGGACTCAATTTGTTCTTAGATGGAGGAAACGAGGGGCCTCAAGAACCCCAGGATAGAAGCCTCAGCCTCAACACACAGCTGTGCGGCAGCTCCCTTGTGCTGAAGCTGTTGTCTTGGGGTCCTGGTAACTGGGACAAACCTCATTTCCTTATGCTGGAGAAAACAAGGTATGTTTATACCTTAGAAGAGGCACACTTGTTTTCCCAAGAACTCAATTTCTCATAAACAGTAAACTGTTCACTGGTTTCTCTGCTGAGTATGGACTATGCAAATCTGTGTTGAATGATTATCCCATTTGTATTAGTCAGGATTCTGTGGTGAAGAGAAAAAGCATCTTGAGTATTTTTAAACAAAAAGAATCTTAACTATTTTAAGAAAACTTAGTATGCATGACAGTGCATGCTTGTAATCTCAGAATTCTGGGATTACACAAAATGCTTGAGCACGTGTTTGAGCCCATCATTGGCAAATTGACAACTTAGCAAGAGCCTATCTCAAGATTAAAGTAAATAAATAATACACGGCTAGGATTGGCTCATGGTAAAGGCTCTGGGTTCAGTCTCCACCAAGACAAAACAACAAAAAGAGCAACAACAACAAATTTAATGTCGATAATTAGATCATTCCAGAATCACTAGAAGAGCCAGAAGATTTGGATATAAACCGGGATCTGCAAAGGACTCTTAGAATAGCATGAATTTGACCTTTTAGGGTAATACTTCCTGTGCTTTGATTAGGAAGGTAGGGAATCAAATATAGGTCACTGGATCTATGAAAGTTAAAAGTGGGGCTAGGAAAATGGCTCAGTGGAATAAGTGCTTCTCTGGCAAGCACAAGGGCCTGAGTTCAATTCCTGGTTCCACCAAAAAAAAAAAAAAAAAAAAAA
>PVKA01020716.1:0-28834 GCA_004027165.1 Ctenomys sociabilis
ACACACACACACACATATGTATATATACACATATATATGTATATAGTATTAACTAAAAAACATTTTTGAAGCAATTTGAACAGGAACAGTGTTTCGATATTAAGGAATCATTATTAGAACTAATGTCAAATGTATTATAGTTTGCTTTTAAATGTCTATCTGATGCAGAGAATTAGTTTATATATTTTGGTATGATTACAAGTGGAATTCATACTCTTTGCTATCATCTAGGTTTAAAGAGACCCAAAGAGTCTACTGTGAAGGAATAAGGTGCTTTGTAAGGGGTGCATGCTGGCCTGACTGCTTTGCGGCTCAGGGACTAGGCTCTTAACAGAGCTGCTAAAATCCAGATGATGTCAAACTGTGAAGGTTAGTTTATTTAAGACAGATATGGCCCTGGAAAAAATAATAGACCGATATACACTGCCAGTTCTGCCCTGGAAAAAGGGTCTTCTGGTGTGTTTTAAATTACTATCCTTTGGCTCTCTTTTGGATAGACATAGGATGAAAAGTCTGAGGGCCCTGGGGATGTGTTCACCAGGAACCATTGCTTCCCACCACTGGTAGAACCACAGAATTCTGGGCCTAAGAGCCAGACCCTGGAGCTAGTCCAATTTCCAGGCCTTAAAGTGTGGGTCTATCAGTATGGCCTTATGTGACCTTCTGTATACCCAGACCTTGAACATGCAGTGTGAGTATCCAAGCACATGTGTGAGAGACCCCTCAAGGTACAGAGGAGCCAGGGATGAGAAGAGAAAGTGGATGGGCCAGGGTTCAGGATCTAGGTTCAGTGTCTGGTTCTTCTCCATGCCTCATTCCAATACAGAACTCCAGTTCATTCTAAATTTTGAATTTTTTAAAAAAATTTTAAATAAAATTTTATTTTTTTACATTAATTTTATAAATTTTAAATTTGAACCCAACCTTATAAATGGTTATGGTGCTGTCAAGGCAGGAAATAACAGTATAGTTCTTTAACAGCTTGTTTATATGACTTATAGTCTAAGAGTCTCTGTGTATACTCTTGACCCAGGCTTCATAAATACTTGGGGATAGCTTGCAGGACCTAGGAAGTCAGTTGACAATAGAAGACACACTGGAACTTTGTAGATTGTTGCATAAGGAAAATAAATTGTATTTGAGAAAATTACTTTTTTTTTGGTTTTTTTGGCAGAACCAGGAATTGCACTCAGGCCCTTGCTCTTGCCAGGGAAGTGCTTATTCCACTGAGCCATCTCCCAGCCCCCAAGAAAATGACTTTAAAATATGAAATTACTGTTTATGCTCTCCATTTACAAGTGTGTTCTTTCTCTTTTTTCATCAGGTGCATGGTCCTAGTCTTGGGCTTCTTGGCTTCTCCAAAGGAGGTGACCTGTGTCTCTCAATGGCATCTTTCTTGAAGGGTATCACAGCCACTGTACTTATCAATACCTGTGTGGCCAACACACTAGCTCCTCTTCATTATAAGGGTATAATTCTTCCTACTCTCCACAATGACCTAGGGAAACAGAAAGTCACTGAGTCAGGTCTTTTGGATATGGTAGACATTTGGGATAACCCCCTGAAGGAATCCAATTGCCAGAGCCTTATTCCATTGGAAAAGGCCCAAGGACCCTTTCTGTTTGTTGTTGGCATGGATGATCATAACTGGAACAGTGGCTTCTATGCAAAAATAGCCTCTGAAAGGCTGCAAGCTCATGGAAAAGACAAGCCCCAGATAATCTACTATCCGAAGACTGGTCATTGTATTGACCCACCTTATTTTCCACCTTCCAGAGCATCTGTTCATGCACTGCTGGGTGAAGCAATATTCTATGGAGGTGAGCCACAGGCTCAGTCGAGGGCACAGGTAGATGCCTGGCAACAAATTCAAACTTTCTTCCAGAAACATCTCAATGGTAAAAAATCGGTCAAGTACAGCAAAATGTAAATTGCAATTGTAGATCAAATACCATTCATAAAAATCCAAATAATACCACTTCTGTTGGGTTTTCCAGAGCACCTAGGAAACTGTGTAATAAAGCAAGCAGCTCAGGTTCCTTGTCAAGTCCTGCTGGATTTTAGCCTTTGCAGCCCAGCTGTACTCCTTGCCAGGTCCACCCTTAACCCTCCTGAACACTACCAGTGTATAGGTTTAACCCTATCTCATCTGTACGAACAATCTGAACCTAAGCAAAAGAAAGGTAAAAATGGCTTGTCCAACTCAGGTGGTGGCCTAGCCTCATCTTTGTGTCTCAGTTCTGAAACCTAAGCTTCTGCATTTTTCTCAAGTCTGGTAATCACTTCAGCCCTAGCTGATCTTGTCTAAGCTTGGGAACCTGCCCAGTCAAGTCCCTTAAGGAATGGATTCTGCCCCATCCATTCGTCCGTCCGTCTGTCCTTCCTTCCTTCCTTCCTTCCTTCCTTCCTTCCTTCCTTCCTTCCTTCCTTCCTTCCTAGGGCCTTCACGTTGAGCCATATTCCAAGCCCTCTTTTATTTTGAGACAGATTCTCACTAAGTGGGTAAGTTTCCCAGGATAGACTCCAACTTGCAATCCTCTTTTGTCAGCCTCCCAAAGTACTAGGGATATAGGTGCACTTTACCATGCCTGGCTCAGCCTCATTCTTTTTTGTTGTTGTTTTTTGTTTTTTGTATTTTAGAACAGGGTCTACAGGGTCTCACTGCATAGATCAGACTTGCAGTGATCCTCCTGTTTACAGACTCCCAAGTGCTGGGATTACAGGCATGCACCACCAAGCCCAGTCTCAATCACCATCTCAGTGTGCCCCAGGGACATGGCCAGCACCACACACTGGGGATCGAACCTGACTGCTGTGCTCTCCTTAAGCAGGCACTTCAGTCTGACAAGCTATTTGGCCAGCCCAACCACATTCTTAATAGTGCACATTCCTGAAAGTCTCCTTGAGACTTGCCCTTGACCTCTAAACTGAAGACTGGGGCATGGTACCTGCTGATAAGCCTCCTATATTATGTTTATCATTTCTGGATTCCCTGAATGCCTGTCTGGAGGAATGCCTTGATGTCAAGATTTTTAGGACTACATAACATTGTAGACCATGGCCTTCATCTTTGAATGTCTTGTTACACCTGCCAAATCAAGCTTCCTCCCAGCCCTATCTGCTCCTTCTACCTTCTGAAAAGACTGGTGTCAGTGTACTTAAACCCACTACAGAGCTATGGAGATAGCTGGCAGTCTTAAGTCCCTGCCTGTCAAATGCTAGGACTCAGGTTTGATCTACAGTACTACATGGCGTGCTGGCCCCAGAACCCCAGGCACACCATGCTGGCCACTGAAACCAGGCATGGTGGCACACTGGGGAGGCTGAGACAGGAGGATCACTATGAGTCTGAGCTTCTTAGTGAGACCCTGTACCAAATGAATGAATGAATGAATGAATGAATGAATGAATGAATGAATGAATGAATGAATGCAGAAAACCCACTGTCATTGCGCCATCTAGAGAGTCCTGAGGCCCCAAAGTGCAGATGTCTTCCCTGGGCACAGAGATTTTTCTAAGACTTGAGCACATACAGAATCTTTCACTAAATTGAGTACTAATGAAAACAAAATCCTTACAGGTAACTTAATTTGACTTGTTGTTAAAACTCTTTGGAGTATACTCCTTCACCTTGGAGTATAATTTTCTATGATGTGAATTCTGGTATTTTCTGCTTTGTCTCACTCCTAGGTAGGCCTGCCGCTCAGTATGTCCCACTAGTTATACAAAACTTATAAAATGCATTTGAAAAATCAAAGCATAGAAATCAGCTTCCCCCAAATATTGTTGTACTAAGAAACATGAAATAATGTAACAGGTGCCCTTACAGTATATATGTCTCAGGCTCCACTACCTCCTGGGTCATCTTGATTAAATTGTCAATGTTTAGCCTGTTGTAATAAAATTAGATAATCTATGTAAAGCACTTAACATTTCAAGGTTTTTTTGTTTTTGTTTTGGTGGAACCAGGGGTTGAACTCAGGCCCTTGCACTTGCCAAGGAAACACTTATTCCACTGAGCCATCTCCCTGGCCCCCAATTTTAAATTATTTTTTATTGAGACAGAGTCTCACTACATAGTTCAGGCTGGGCTTGAGCTCTCGAGGTAGATCAGGCAGGCCTCAAACTCCTGGCAATCCTCCTGCCTCAGCCTCTCAAGTGCTAGGATTCGAAATATGCACCACCCATGCCCAGCTTCATATTTTAACTTTAAAATATTAGCTTTTTTTTTTTTCCAGACATGGACCTTGTAACTCAGGAGGGTTAAGATACTGGTTGGTGAGATAGCTGAGTCACTGTGTGTCTGAAGAGACAGAGAGTTCAGCTCAAGCTGGGCGGGATTTTGATACATCAATGCAGAAAAGCACTTCTGCAGTCAGTGACATATATAGCCTGATTTACTAATGAGCCAGAGTTAGTGAGGGAACATAGGGAAGAGAATGAAACTAGAGGAGCTGAGGGGGGCACAGTCCTGATAAAGATCTGTCTCCAAAGGAGACAGTTGTTGGTATGAGCTAGGTAATCACAATCACATTCTGGTTTTGCCAGGCAGCTCCAAATAAGACCTTACTACCTGAGGGGGCAGTCTGTCTCTGTGAGATGATTATTTCTGCTTGGGGAAGTCTCTGTTTGACCAAGGCTATGCTGGACTCCAAGGGGAGGTGGGTTTAGAGCAGTGCCTGGAGACTTCTAGGTACCCTTGGTGTTTGAATGTTGCTGTGAATCTCTCATCTTGACTCCTCAGTCTTGAAGGGAGATGAGACAGGTTATGTAAACTTAGGGATAATCAACTTTGTGCAGTATTGGCAGTTTTTAGATGGGCATTTTCTAAATGATTAACATGCTGTATGTAGAGTTAGCAAGGATTTAACCCAAAGTTTTAAATAGACACAAAATAAAATATATATAACCAAACTCAACTCATTGTTCTGCTTTCTTCCATAAAGTCATTATCCTTTATCAAAGTGAAAAAGGCCAAGAGATGGGGCTAGGGAGATGGCTCAGTGGAATAAGCGCTTTCCTGGCAAGCGCAAGGGCCTCTGAGTTCAATCCCCAGTTCCGGAAAAAAAAAAAAAGGCCAAGAGACAACTTTGAAAGAAAATACGTAGTTTGTCAATCATTATCTTAAAAATATTTTTAAAAATCTAAAATACTTGTACAAATTCATTATATATTTCAGGTAACTGAAAACACAAAGACTTCTCAATTCTTCTGAAGTATCAAAACTACAGTTTTATATACCCATTTAAAATGGTTACTGAGCCAGGGATATAGCTTAGTGGCCTAAGCACCTGCTTGGCAAGTGCAAGGTCCTGAGTTCAATCCCTGGTATCGCAAAAAATAAAAAATAAAAAATAAAATGGTTACTGAAGGCTGGAAATGTCACTTACAACACAAGTGCCTGCCTGGCAAGAGCAAAGTCCTGAGTTGGATCCCCAGTACCAAAAAATAAAAAGTAAATGAAATGGTTATTGAACTCTGGGAAGACAAAAGGCTGTAGATGGCCTTGTAGATTTTCACGTTAGCAAGCTGCTATGTGTAAAATCCAGTATTCATGGAGAGTATAATGATGGATTTGACTCAAAATTACATGAGCTTTTCAAAGTGAGTATGTATGCATCTCAGTTATTCCTCTCTCCTTGTGGGGGTAAATACCAGACACCCAAAATGAAGAAAGGAAAGGATTATTTAGCTTAGAGGCATGAAGGTTTCAGTCCTTACTCGGCTGGCTCCAAGGCAAGGAGGCACGTAGCCCAGCAACTTTCCATTGCAGTAACAAAGAGCAGAAAGCCAAAGCAGCTCAGAGCAGCAGCTCAGGCGGCTTGTCAGCCTCTCTCCCCTCCTTTCGCTGTAATGCAGATTACGAGCCCAGGGCAGGTGCAGCACCCACACCCACAGTAATCAGTCATAAATTCCAGAAGCTCCCCCATTTGCATGAGGCTTTAGGGGCATAACTGGGGGACACCTAGATACAAACTGTAACAGTTGGTATGACTGAAGAACCAAAGATGGGACTTTAACAAATAATTAAAAAAAAAAAAAAAGTTGAGAACAGTTTCTCTGCACAGGTTTATGAAAGTTGCTCTATGGGGGATGTACTATGTGTAGTATCGTGTATCAAAGCTCTCGAGAAGATACTTTTTTTCTCAACCAATTACAAGAAAAGTAATCTTTATACCATTCTCATAACTGTGTTTATCTCTAAATGTAGCTATTTTACATTAAATATGCCATTGCTGAGGATCAAATAAAAAAAATACTTTTCAAAAACAGGTTGTTAAATGGCTGTAACCCAGAGATTCTGGGAGCAGGAGCCATATTTTTCCATTGCAACTAAATCCAGAAATCAAGATACATGACAATTTTTATTTCATTTATGGGTAACTGAAGTAAAATATTGGCAAATAGGAAGAGGATCAGGAGATGGGATAGAGGGTAGGGAATGGGGATGAAGAAAGGAATCAAAATGAACAGGTAGTAATTCTGCACAAGAAAACAAATTTTATGAATATAACATGACATCCTTCACTGTAAAGAGTCAAGTGATACAGATAAAACTCTCCTAGCTCATTACCCAATTCAAGTTTTTTGTTTTTTGTTTTTTTTTTTTTTTCTTTTTGAGACAGGGTCTCACTATGCAGTTCAGGCTGGCCTTAAGCTCACTTTGTAGCTCAGGCTGGTCTTGAACTCACAACAATCCTCCTGCCTCAGCCTCCCGAGTGCTGGGATTACAGGCATGCGCCACCACGCCCAGCCCCCAATTCAAGTTTTATACCAAGATCAGTTATTATTATCAACTTGAAGTGTACCCTCCCAAGACTATTTTTATGCATATATATACAAATCTGTGTATTAACAGACAATATGATTTTGTGAAATTAAAACTCTTTCAGCAGTAATATTTCCCTTCTTTTTTATATAGTAGGAATTGAACTCAAGATCTTGTGCTTGCCAGGCAGGTGCTATGCCACTGAGCTATATCCTTGGCCCAAAACTCTCTTTTAAAAACCATAAAAATAATATACTTTAAATCTTCTGCATACAAAAATATACAGTGTTGATACTGTACAGGCCATAGACCAATATTTCCTCAGGGTATAGATCTGTATAGTTAAGCATCGTCAGTGGAAAAGCAAAATTTGTGCTCCCTCATCCCCTCCATCAACAGCTGGGGCAGTTTAGTTCTTTTTTTTTTTAGAACCAGGGATTGAACTGAGGCCCTTGCAATTGTCAGAGAAGCGCTTATTCTACTGAGCTATCTCCCCAGCATGGAGCAGTTTAGGAGCTATTGGGTGTGACAAGCTTTTTGTCTAATCCACACTTTTTTAATAAATAAAAGATTTCCCTATAAATTACTTGATTCTTTTTTATCATTTAACATAATTTTACTTACACTTATCAAGGGAGTTGCCAGATTTTCTAAATTTTGTAAAACTTTTCCAATACATTTTTAAAATTCATTTTTATGAGTATACATATACAGAAAGTGATTATATTCATTACAGGAAGCTTGTACCTGTACATAACAAAAACTAATTTTTTGTTTGTTTGTTTGGCAGAGCCTGGGATTGAACTCGGGTCCTGGAGCTTGCTAGGAAGCGCTTATTCTACTGAGCCATCTCCCTGGCCCCTTCAGATTATTTTTTATCTCCTTCTCCCTCCATTTTCTTTCTCCCTTGATTTCTTTCTTTCTTTTTTTAAATGTATTTAGTACAGGGTCTACAGGGTCTCACTGCACAGATCAGACTTGTAGTGATCCTTCTGTTTTCAGCCTCCCAAGCACTGGGATTATGACATGTCCCACCATGCCCAGTCTCAATCACTGTATCAGTGCGCCCCAGGACCAGTACTGGCACAACACTGGAATGGAACCCCAGTCCCTGTACTTGCCTAAGCAGGTGCTTTAGTCCACTGAACTATCTGTCCGGCCCTCCAACACTATTTTTGTTTGTTTTTTGTAGTATAGGAATTAAAATGAGCACCTGGCCCATGCTACTGTAGGTGAGTGCCCTGTCACTAAACAGTCTCGTTCATGTTTTATTTTCCCCAATTGCCCAGGCAATGACCTTGCAATCCTCCTGTCTCAGCCTCACCAGCTTCCTAGTAGCTGGGGCTGCAGCAGGAGTCACTGCACATAACTTCAGTACTTCTTGTTTTTCAGTACTGAGGATTGATGTTGCACTGAGCTATATTTCCAGCTCCCTTTTTTGAGTTTGAGGTATCTCTCAAGTTTCTTTGGCCAGACCTAAAATGAGAGCAAGCCCACTCAAAGCCATATTCTGTGGTGAGCAGCTGTTAGAATCTATTCTACTGAGTATTCATTCCACAGAGTATTAAAGAAGAAAGAATCTAAGTTATGTAATTATTTTGTTTCCTGTGCAAATTATTTTAGTCTTAGAAAATCTGAAACTCCAAATGTTCTTGATGTGAAATTGCCAAGATATTGTGAATTAATTCATAGAAACAGGTAAATTTCTGATAAAAACATTTTATGTTAGTGGTAAATAAAATATACTTGTGACCAAAGTTTACTACTGCAATGACAAAAAGGAAATAGAAACAATGATATGAACAAGTATGATTTATTATTTCCCACTAATACTAATTCCATAGGGAATAATCCAGTTTTAAGTAAAATTAATATTCTTCTGAGTTATCAGGTATGTTTGAGATTTAGGTTCCTGTTATAGTCATATACACAAAATTATTAGATTTTGACAGGCAAAGAAAAATCATAGTTGGGGGAGGTGGAAAGTATGGAAGTCTTCTCAAAAACACCCCAAGAGCAAAAACTGGTTATGAATATACATTTTAATTTTCTTTAATAAACATTTTAGGGATGTTTTTGAAAATGTACTAGGGATTGAACTCAGTGTCTTTGCTCTGAGCTAAATCTTCAGGCCTTGTTTTTAATTTTTTATTGAGATACAGGGGCTTCTTCAGTCTCTAAATTGCCCACACTGGGTTCTAACTTGTGTCCTCCTGCCTCAGCCTAAAGAGTGCTGGGATTACAGATTTATATCACTCTGTTTAGCTAGCATTTGTTACTTTTTTTTCTTAAAATGTGATTCAATTACCTTTTCTCAAGTAAATTTTGTTTACTTCAAAAATGAAGACATTTGCATTAAGTCAATCTGCTTAGGCTGATGGAATACCACAGATCGTGTGGCTTACCCAACATGGATCCATCTTCTCAGTTCCCAAGGCTGCACACTTTAGACCAGGTGCTGTTGGGATGATCTTTCAGTACAGACCTCATACACCTTTTCTCTTGTGTTGTGTTTCTTGTGTCTCTTACAACTCTTACAAGAATACCAGGCCTATTAGATTATGCCTGCACCACTATGGCCTCACTTAAGCCTAATGGCCCTGTATCCAAAAAACTACTATAGGTTAGGACTCCAACATACAAGTTTTTTTTTTGTTGTTGTTTTTTTGTCTTTTTGAGACAGGGTCTCACTATGCAGTTCAGGCTGGCCTTAAGCTCACTGTGTAGCTCAGGCTGGTCTCGAACTCACAACAATCCTGCTGCCTCAGCCTCCCGAGTGCTGGGATTACAGGCATGCGCCACCACGCCCGGCTCAACATACAAGTTTTGAGGGAACATGTTTCTTCCCTCATACTTTAGTAACATGTCCATGTGTGTACTATGTATGCTTTTGAAAAAGGATCACACTTTTTTGGTTAACTTGTGCTCTTACTTAAAATATCATGTGTATTGTACATGGGGGTCGGGGAGATGGTTCAGTAGCATAAGTGCTTCCCTGGCAAACACAAGGGTCTGAGTTCAATCCCCAGTTCTGCCAAAAAACAAACAAAAAAATCACTTGTACATGAATGTTCATAGCAGTGTTTCTCAATCCGTAGTACTGAATGTCGTGCTGGCCCCAGAACCCCAGGTGCTCTGTGCTGGCCCTGAAATTGGGCACGGTGGCGCACGCCTATAATCCCAGTGCTGGGGAGGCTGAGACAGGAAGATTAGTAGGAGTCTGAGCTGTGTAGGGAGACCCTGTGCCAAATAAATAAAAGATTTTTTTTTTAAGTGGAAACAACTAGGTATCTACAATTATGCTAAAAATGCAGATTTTTTTTTTTTTTAATAGGATTGAACTCAGGCCCTTGAACTTGCCAGGCTAGTGTTTATTCTACTGAGCTATTTCCCCAGCCCAAAAAAGCAATATATTTCTACATGAAATATTAGCAAAAGCAAGAGAGTACCGTACACACTGTCTGGGAGGGTGCACTTACACCAGCCACAGACCCTGCATTGTGTGATTCCACCTATGAAAAACACCCACATGGCAAATCCATGGGACACAGTGCAGCATAGCTGTGGGCCTGGGAATATGAATGGGAAACAACTCTGAGCATTCCTGGCTGATGAAAATGCACTAAATTGAAATCGTGTTTGGGTGTTCAAAACTACTCAGTCAATTTTTTCTTGTTGAGTTTAATATTCATTTTTGCTTTGAAATTATATATATTTCCTTAGGGTGAAGTCCTAGAAATGAAGCTTTTGGGTTGGTCACAAAAAGTGCAAAACCTTTTAAAGAATTTACTACATATTGCTACTCTGGAAACTGTTTCAACTATAAACAGCATTCTATTTATTTGTGTGTCTCTATTCTCCACATCCCTAGCAGTGCTAGAAAAATTCAAATCTTAGCCAATTTGATAAAGTAGGAACAAGGCATCCTACATATGTAAAAGCAGTCTACGGCCCTACCACCCTGAAGACGCCCGATCTCGTCTGATACGTAAAAGCAACATTCTGTGATATTTTACATGGAAAGCGGAGTTTTCAGAGGTCTAGGGTAAGAAAATAAATTCGAGCCACTTTCGCGCCCGGTCGACCGCAAGGGATGCACACAGAGCCCTGGTGGCGCAGCCCGAGGAGGACCGCGGCCCGCGCCGACCCACAATGCTCCGCGCGTCTGCGCCTGCGGGGTGGAGACGGAGGACTTCTGCGGGCGCGGCGCGGAGAGCCTGGCAGTGCGCACGCGCACTGACCCCGCGGCCCTAGCAACCAGAGCAGTGACGCTAGCAACCGCTAGAATGGTGAGTACCCTCCGGGCCTCGAAGCCGAGGCCGAGGGAGACCGCGAGTGGGAGAGGATGCCTATGAAATGTCGAGGGTGCCGGCCCCCGGGCGGTAGAAGGGAGCCCAGAGCGGAGCTAGCTCGGGGGGTCGGCGGCCTGGGCGCGAGAGAAGCCCAGGCAGGGGTGTACTGCAGCGAGGATGGCCTCTGGCATGTTGGAAGCAGGGTTTCGGTGGAGGGATCCTGGACAGCCGAGAAGCTAGGGTGAAGATGGAGAAGTTCTCAAAAAAGAGTGGATAGAGTGGGAAAGGCGTTGGGAAGGGAATTTTGGCTGGATACTTGTTCACACAGCAGTGATTTTCATGACCTCAACCCTGCCGCGGTGGAGAGGAATGTAGCTGGTTACTAGAGGAGTCCGGGTGGCGCCGACTGCACCAGTTTCTTTCCTGGCCCGCTGTGTATCAAGACTGCCTGGAGTGCAGTTACTGGATGACGCTGTGAAGCCCACTGTGACGGGTACATTAGGGCAGTGTCTTGCCGGTTTACGGATGCGTAAGCATGGACTTGTTGGAATGCAGATTGCAAATGTTCAGGAATGTAACATTCCCACAACGGACCTCGCGTGATTTTAAAATTGGGGATGGTCCCATCACATTTATTTAATTTTTTTTTTTTTGGCGGAACCAGGGATTGAACTCAGGCCCTTGTGCTTGCCAGGGAAGCACTTATTCCCCTAAGCCATCTCCCCAGCCCCCATCACATTTAGAAATCTACTAGTGATCTGTCTTAACAGAGTTCTTATGAAATAATGATTTCACCAGGAGACTCTCAGCTCCTCCATAGAGGGTGCATTCTCTTTCTGTACTGTTCAGTGGTTTCAACTAGTAGTTTGAAAGGGACTCAGACAAAATACTTAGCTTTGATTGTTTTGCTGAATGCAGATGTTGATAAAGAATAAGTATTGGGTTGGGGAAGTAGCTCAGTGGCTTAATTGACTGTCTGACAAGTTCAAGGTAAGAAGAGGAAGAAGGAAAAGTGGTATTGGGGCTGAGAGTATAGCTTAGCGGGAAGGGCTTATCTAGCATGCAAGAGGCCCAGGGTTCAGTCCCCAGCACTGCAAAAAATGAACAATACAACAAAACAAGAGAATTAGCAGTCGTGTGTGTGTCCAGTGCATATACATGGGCAGAAATTTATTAAAGGGATTAAAAAAAGTCATGCCTGCCTTCAACCACAATATTTATTATTATTATTATTATTATTATTATTATTATTATTATTATTGTGTGTGTGTGTGTATTTTAGGGAAGAGTCTACAGGGTGTTAAGGGTCTCACTACTAGACCAAACTTGTAGTGATCCACCTGTGTACAGCCTCCCAAGAGCCAGGATTACAGGCTAGCATGACCACACCCAGTCTCAATGGCCTTCTCAGTGGGCCCTGGAGGTGGGGCTGGACCAGCAAGTGGGTGGGGTGGGGGCATGGAACCCCAGGCCCCTGCACACTTTAATCTGCTGAGCTATTTGCCTGGCCCCTTCAACCACAATATTAAATACCACTCTCTTAAAAAAGTAGTTTCTCGGGGCCGGGCGTGGTGGCGCATGCCTGTAATCCCAGCACTCGGGAGGCTGAGACAGGAGGATTGTTGTGAGTTCGAGACCAGCCTGAGCTACAAAGTGAGCTCGAGGCCAGCCTGAACTGCATAGTGAGACCCTGTCTCAAAAAGACAAAAAAAAAAAAAAAAAAAAAGTACTTTCTCCCTAACCTACCCTGTGATCCTTTCTTTATTCTACAGGCATTTAGTTGAAATCTACTGTCAAAGATAGTCAAAAGTTTCAGGGCCAGCCAAATAGCTCAGCGGATTAAAGCACCTGCAAGCAGACACAGGCGCCGGCGTCCCCAGTCCTGTCATGCCCACCCGGGGTATGCTGAGACAGAAATTGAAACTGGGCATGGTGGTGCATCTGTAATCCCAGCTCTTGGGAGGCTGTAAACAGGGAGATTCCTATGAGTCCCATCTAGCAGTGAGACCTTGAACACCCTGTAGACCCTTCCCTAAAATAAAAAAAATAAAAATAAATAAAAAAAAGAAAGAAAGAAAGTAAAAAGTTGCAGATTTTAGGTGAAAACATGACTTGGCCCTAGATAATTCTGAGCTGAAGAGATTATTAAAGATCAAATAAAGAACAGAACCAGTCATTAGATGAATGCAGCTGAGGCTGTGAACTAGTAGTTCTGGGGAGCTCCAGAAATACAAGCACACATGCTATCTAAACTTTTTTATTTTTTAAATAGCTCCCAATGTCTTAAAAATCACATTTTACATTAAAAGATTTTTGACCTCTGAAAAATCAGGAAGACGATGTTTCACTATTGGACAAATTTTTAGTGTGTAGCATTGCTAAAATTCAGTTTCATATAGTTGGCAGCATCGCTTCTTAAGGTACTTGAGTGTTGTCTAGCATCCGTGGAGTCCTTATTCTTTTTCCAAGTTTCACCTGCCAACTGTTACCTGTAGCTGAGTGAACTTATCTCCTTTATGTGGATGCTGCCTTACTGACTAGCTTTACCCATCAGTGATGTCTTCTTGGTCCTTTTTGATTCCTGCTATTTATAAGGGGAACACTGCCCTATACAACTTATATTGTCACAATGAACAGCTAGATTGCTTATGATATGACACTTCTTTTATGTGTCTTTTTGTGGATCTATGCAAGGATTTCTCTGGGAAATACAATTATGTATTTGTAAATTGCTCAGCTATAGGTTTATGAATATTTAATTTCCTTTAGGCACTATCAGACCACTAAACTACACCCCCCAGCTTTTTATTTTATTTTGAAATAGGATTCACTAAATTTCCCAGGCTGGCCTGGAACTTCCTACCTCAGTCTCCTGAGCAGCTGATATTATAAGTATGCATCACCATACCAGCATTGTACCAGTGCTTGAAAGCTTGTTAGAAGTCATTTGTTGGGGCTGGGGAGATAGCTCAGTAGAATAAGCACTTATGTGGCAAGCGCCTGAGCCTGAGTTCAATCCCTGGTTCCACCAAAAAAAAAAGTCACCTGTCAGACTAGGTTTGGAACTTTAAGTGGAGGAGAATAGGGGTGAATGTCTTTATTTCAATATTTGAGTGGTATAAGTCTATTAAAATTTTATGATTCTTTTCGAGACAGTTTTGACACTTATTTTTCTAGAAATGCATACCTTGTCTAGGTTTTAAAAACTGCTGCCATGTTTTGGGCTGGGCATGGTGGCACATGCCTGTAATCCCAGCACTAGGGAGGCTGAGGCAGGAGGATTGTTGTGAGTTTGAGACCAGCCTGAGCTACAAAGTGAGCTCAAGGCCATTCTGAACTGCATAACAAGACCCTGTCTTAAAAAGACAAAAAAAAAAAAAAAACTTGTTGCCATGTTTTGCTGCAGTACCAGGGATTGCACTGAGGATTTTACGCTTACCAGGCAGGCGCTTATTCTACTGAGCTAGCTCCCTGGCCCTATGATATTTTTGAATGTGTGTTACATGGTTTATTTCCTCTTATTCATTCTCTATTTTTAATTTGTAATACTTCCTGGCCAAGGAGATTGCATGACCAGGAAAGTGGTGCCACCAGGGCAGGCTTCTCCAAAGGACTCCCATTTTGATTTGTGGGTCTCTTATTTGGTCCAGTCTTGCAAGAGATTTAAGAGCTGTCTTGCAATTTTATTAATCACTTTCCCTTTGTTCTATTTTGGTTTTTCAGACAAGGGCTCCTACTGTAGTTTAGACTGGCTTTGAACTCACTGTATAGCCCAGGCTGGCTTTGAACCCAAAATAATCCTCTTACCTTAGCCTCCTGAGTTCTGGGATTACTCAGAAAGTGTGTGCCACCACACTCAGCTGTTGGGGTTTTCATCATTTTGTCCTTTGCATTTCCTTCCATCTTCTTTGCATATACAGTGATGTACTTTTGAAAACGTCCTGCATGTTTAAGTTGCTTGTCTTTAATCTCTTGTATTAACATTGTTATAAATATTTTTGTGAAGTATAATTATATTCATCTTGGGGGATTAGTGCATCTCTATATGGAATCCTCATCATTTTTAATCTCCTTTTCCCCATCTCCTGTTACTCCTTCCTGGCTCCAGAAAGTCTGTCTTCCAGTTTCCTATCAACTTTCATTTATTTTCTTTCAAAATTTTTCATATTTAAGGTTTTTTATATAAGAAGTGATGTGATATTGCACCATCTGTGTCTTATTTATTTTGTTTAGCATTATGGTCCCAAAAGCCATCCATTTTCCTACAGAGGACTCAGATTTATCCTTCTTTAGGTCTGAGTAGTGCTCCATGGTCTGTATATTCCACATTTTTCTTTATCCATTGGTGAGCATATTGGATGCTTCTGTAATTTAGCTGTTAGGAATCGTGGTGCCATATGCATTGGTATATAGCTCTGTAATGTAATGGCAGTGGTTCTTGGAGGGTGTTTCTTTCTTAGTGTTACTTGATTTATGATATTTTTATTTTTAAATTTATATTTTTTGATGCAAGAATTATTTGTCAGTACATAGTTACTTCCTAGACATAGTTCTCTTTTAAAACTTTCCTTGTGTTATTGTTTAGGGTTCATTTTTAATGAACTGCAGTAATTCATAAAGGAAATCTTGTATACTTTCAGAATTGTGTATAAGCATTAAATTGAATCTAAGATGACACTGATTGTAAGGAACAACATTATTGTACAGTCTAATACTAACAAAAATAAGTTGGAGTAAATTATGACAAAAATTTTTTGAGATAGGGTCTTGCCGTGTCATTCCAGCTGGTCTTGAACTCACTCAGCAGCCCCCAGTGGCTTTAGCTTGTAGTGACCCTTCAGCCTCAGCCTGCCCAGTTCAGGGATTACAGGTGTACATGGTCATGCCCTGGCACAAATGCTTTCTTATCATTTAGGATTTTTATTTTGAACTTAATGACATAGTTTTTGTTTTTGTAGTGTTGGTTTTTAATCTAGGCCCTTGCACACACTAGGTGACTGCTCTTCCACGGTACTACATCCCCAGCCCTCTCTTTCACTTTTGAGGCAGGATCCTGCTGAATTGCTCAGGCTGGTATGGAAACTGATCTTCCTGCTGCATCCTTCCCAGTAGCTGGGATTATAGGCATTGACCACCACATCTGGTTAAAAAGAATTCTTTTTAATTTTTAGATTTACAGGGTTTGTCATTTGTCACCTTTGTAAATATGTAAAGGAATATATGTCTCTGAAATAAAACTGTCAATATTTTCCTAAAAGTCTACCATTACCATCCTGCCACAGCAATTATAAATTGTCCCTTTTTTTACATACTTGGTACAGGATCTCATTACGCAGCTAAAGCTCATAGTGATCCTCCTGTTTCCAGCCTCCCCAGGGCTGGGATTACAGGTGTGTGTCACCACACCCAGTCTCAATTGCCATCTCAACACACCCAGGGTTGAGGCCAGCACAGCATGGCAGGCCCTGGGATCGAACCCCTAAATTGTTCTTTTTTTTAATCTTGTCTTTTTTTTTTTTTTTTTTTTTTTTTTTTTTTTTTTTTTTGTGGGACCTGGGATTGAACTCAGCCCTAAATTGTTCTTGATTAAAACATACATACAGATACAGGGCTGGCCAGATAGCTCAGCAGGCAGGGACCAGTTGAATCTGACATACCAGTGCTGGCCCCACCCGCAGGGCACTCTGAGGTGATGATTGAGACTGGGTATGGTGTGCCTATTATCCCAGCGCTTGGGAGGCTGAAAACAGGATGATCACTACAGTCCCATCTGTGTAGTGCAATCAGGTAGGCCCTGTGCTAAATACGTAAAAATAAAAAATACATACAAAATTTAGTGTCAAGATGAGAAAACATAGAGGTATGTAGGTCTTAAAGTTAGTGAAAAAGATACATATTACTATCAACTTTTAAAGCTATGTATTTTTTGTAAACCATGTGCAAATAAAATATATGGGCATTACATAACAATTTTCTTTTCTCTGAAAGGTATTTAAAAACATTGTGATTTCAGAGCTGAAAACACCATCTGACTTACAAAGTGTCAAAGAATTTAAGGGCTGCCGGGCCAAATAGCTCAATGATTAACACCTCCCCCCAGGGCACACTGAGATAGCAATTGAGACTGGGTGTGGTGGCACACCTGTAATCCCAGCTCTTGGGAGGCTGAAAATAGGAGGATCTCTGAGTCCTGTCTACAAAAAAAAAAAAAAGAAATTAATCATTTTAATGGTAGAAGCTGAGGTTAATAACTATTGCATTAAAATAAATAAGTGAATCTCACTAGTACAGTCAGCCTTGTTTCTTTTTCTTTTTCCTCATCTTTTTTCTTTTTTGTTTTAAGGCAAAAGCAACAACAATCAAAGAAGCCTTAGCCAGATGGGTAAGTATATGAGCCCTTTCTTTCTTTCTTTCTTTCTTTCTTTCTTTCTTTCTTTCTTTCTTTCTTTCTTTCTTTCTTTCTTTCTTTCTTTGTCTGTCTCTCTCTCTCTCTCTCTCTCTCTCTCTCTCTCTCTCTCTCTCTCTCTCTCTTTCATATTTATATGTTTTGTTACAGGATCTCGCTTCACAACTTGGACTCAAGCGATCCCACTGTTTTGAGCCTCCCCAGCCGCAAGGGTCACAGGTGTGCATATGCAACCACGCCCAGTCTAGGTGGCTGGCTCAGCACGCCCGGGAGCAGGGCGGCACATCACGTGGTGCCAGACATCTAACCCTGAGCCCTGCCACTATGCTTGCCTAAGCAGGTGCTTAGTCTGCTGAGCTTTGTTACCAAATGCCATTCATGCCCCAAACTCAGCGCTGGCCACCAAAAGGGGCATAGTGGCAACGCCTATAATCTGAACTCTGGGGAGGCAGAGACAGGAGAATTACCACAAGTCTGAACTGCATAGGAAGACTGTGTATCTAAATAAATAAATAGAAACCATTCAAGGAAAATTTGTAGTTTTATGAGTCTGACCATTCAATATAAAGGATCCTTTGGAAATAGAACTGTCCTGTGGTAGTGGATGCATAAAGCTACATAGGAATAAAATTCCATAGAATCGGAGGTGTAGCTCAGTGGTAGAACATTTGCCTATTGTGTGCAAGGCCCTAGATTCAGTCATACACTACTACTACTGCAACAAAAAATTGTATAGGGCTTCATACACACACATGTACACATGTATACATATTCACAATTCAAATAAACCCAAATACATTTGCAACTATTTGAATAAAATTGATGGCTTTTACTAATAGTAATACCTTAGTTATAAAAACTGTAGTGTTTCCTCTAAAATAATTTTTTTTTATTTTTAATTTAAAGATAACAATATGCAGTGTATTAACCATTGTTACCATCTTATCATATAAACTACTATAGTTTAACAGAAAATAACCCTGGGAGGAAAGTGGGCAAACTGTATAAGGTGTCTCTTGGGGTCTTTCTGATTGTTTATGACCCTGGCCTTCGCACAGTCTAGGGCAGCACCCTGTACCTCCATCACTTGCATTATTTTTTCATAACTGCAAGTGTGTCTTCATATATCACCACAAAAATTTCAGATTAAAAAATTCTGGCTAGTTGAAATTTTACAATGGAAAAGTTGATTCTTCTATTGGTATAAAAAGGACTGAAATGTTTGTGTTACATCTTCTGTTTCAAATTTGTCTTCATTAGGCTGCATATCATTTTAAAGTGACAGAGTGATGTGTTGTAAGATTATCTAGACCAATGTTGGCAAACTTCTGGCATTCATGCTACCATAGGATGTCTGTTGTCACTGAAAGCTCTAAAAGGTTCACCGTCACTGGTCTGGGCTTTATTTTTTTTATGTATTTATTTATTTATTTATTTTTTGTCTTTTTGAGACAGGGTCTCACTATGCAGTTCAGGCTGGCCTCGAGCTCACTTTGTAGCTCAGGCTGGTCTCGAACTCACAACAATCCTCCTGTCTCAGCCTCCCAAGTGCTGGGATTACAGGCATGCGCCACCACGCCCGGCTGGTCTGGGCTTTAGTTATAAAATGGTTTTAGCCTCATAGAAATGAGAACACAGACAGTGAATAGAAACCGCTGTAAATCATGTATAGACAACTAAAAGAACATGGAGTAAAAATACAGACTTACTAATATTAAGGAGGAAAACACATTGTAAAAAACTACTTTATAGGACTGTGGATATAAAGCTCAGCAGCACAGTGCCTGCCTGGCAAGTATAAAGTCCTGAGTTCGATTCCTGCTTCCAAAAAAAAAATTATTCACTATAAGTATTTTGAGTATTGTAATGTTCTATAATTTCAAAAGTTGTAATTTAGGGTTTTAGAAAGAATTTGGATAGATTACAGAGATACCTCTTGAATTTCTGTGCCCAGTAATAACTTCTCTGTTTATGCTATATAATTTGTTTAATAATGTTGGACACTTTGCTTTTATAAATAGTTTTAATAAAAGTCTTTTATGAGCCTTGTTACCTTGTACTTAGGGAACAGAAAAAAGTGAACTGAATAATGAAACATTTTCATTTCTTGTCTTAGTACTTTTAAATTTCTTATGTGCTCTAATTGCAGTTTTTTGGCAGTATCAGGGATCAAACTCAGGACCCTGGCTTGCCAGGCAAGCGCTATTCCACTGAGCTATCTCTCCAGCCCCCTCTAATTGCATTTTTAAAGTTCATTTCTGTCCACCCACAAAAGAATTCACCTGAGGGCCTGGATCCTAATATCCTGGGTGAGTCCAGCTGAAACATTAGAGCTCATAAGAAAGCCTCCCACAAATCCAATTGGAGGCCTAGAGCCTATGACAGTGTCTCATGCAGTCCTGCCTCATGGATCTGCACTGGCAAGGCCTAAAGGTCAGTGGTGGAAGCTAGAAAGTCTTTGCTAGCAGGATGAAGGATCTGTTCTAGTGGGCTGAGGAATCTGAACTGGAGCCGGGAAGCAACACTCAAGGTAAGAACCAGAGCTCCCCCAAAGGTACCACAACCATCCTTAGCAACACTGAGGGCCCGAGTTCCTCCAGCAATGAGGAAAGCTGAGCTCCCGCCAGAAAAGCCAACATAACAAGCTTCTCCATGAGGCTGAGCAGTGCACCATCTTCCCCTCCAGAGCCAGGAAGTAATACTCCAGTAGAGGACCACAGCTTCCCCATAATGAACGATAGCCATTTTCAATGAGGTCTCAAACTCCTCCTCTGACAAGAACAGCCAAGTTGATCAGGAAAGCCAGCATGACAAGGTTCTCCAGCACAATAGCCCAGGAGAGCCAGTGGCTTCCAACAGCTCCATCAGCTTCTCCAAACAATCTCCCTAACAGCATTTTATATTCACCAAAGGACAAGTTATTATATGTTCTTTTTTTTTTTTTTTGGCTGAACCAGGGATTGAACTCAGGCCCTTGTGCTTGCCAGGGAAGCGCTTATTCTACTGAGCCATCTCCCTGGCCCCCTAACAGCATTTTAATAGCTTCTCCCATTCTGCTTCTTACACTGCTGATAACAATCCTCAGATGGTCCTCTCACACCCAGCACCACATTAGTTCATTTCAGCTGGGTTTAAGAAGTTGACCACCAGTTAGCTGTCCATTACGTGTATTGAATAAGATAGGAGACAGTTGACATCTTTGTCTTGCACCTGATTTTAGAGTAAAAGATTTGAGTTTTAGTTGATTTAGTGTTGGCTGTTGGTTTGTCATAGATGGTATAATAGTTGATGCATGGATATATTGTGTCAGCTTGAGAAATTCAGAAGCTTAACTAAGAGACTCAGCAGGAGGCCAGGGTCTTCACTTTGTGAACATCCTGAGCCTGTTCAAGGGGAGGACATGGGGATTGTGTGGGTGTGAAGGACTGACCCTACTGTGGAGAGCTGCATACAATGTAAGGGAGAGAGAAAGACTTACTACCCCCAACTTTTTGTTCTTGCTGCTTTTCCTGTCTTCTGTTGCCCTGAACTGTTGCCCTTGTGCTATGCCACCCTGTCTTGGAGTGCGCTGATTATAGATTGAAACCTCCACAAACTGAGCTAAATCTTTCCTGCTTTAATATAAGTGTTGGAAATTTTGTCTCAGCAAGAGAAAAGTAACCAAAACACATAACTTTCATGAGATTGAGATGAAGACCATCTATTCCAATTTTTTGTAGTGTTTTATCATGAATGGGTGTTGAACTTTGTCAAATGCTTTCTCTGCACCTATTGAGATATTCATGTCGTTTTTGTCCTTGGCTCTGTTAAAAAAAAAAATAAAAAATTGCTGTGTTATATTTATTGATTTGCATATATTGAACCATCCCTGCATCCCTGTAATGAAACCCACTTGGTCCTGGTGTATAATCTTCTTTGATGATTTTCTACATTTTGTTTGCCAATATCTTACAGAGGATTTTTTTCATCTGTGATCATTAGGGAGATTGGCATGTAATTCTTCTTTAGTTGGGTCATTCTCTGTTTTTTGCTTTTGTTTTTTTCATTCTCTGGTTTTGGTATCAGGGTAATGCTCACTTATAGGAGTGAATTTGAGAGTCTTGCTTCTTTTTCAGTTTCATTAAAGAATTTGAGGGGCTGGGAAGATGGCTCAGTGGAATAAGCGCTTCCCTGGCAAGCGCAAGGGCTCAAGTTCAATCCCCCAGTTCGGAAAAAAAAAAAAGAAAGAAAGAAAAGAAAAAAGAACAAAAATCTCCAAAGTCAGTTTTAGAGGCCAGTGACATGGCTCAGTAGAATAAGCGCTTCCTTGGGAAGTACAAGGGCCTGAGTTTAATCCCCAGTTCCTCAGAAGAAAAAAAAAAATTATTTAGTGCTCACTTCAGCAGCACATATACTAAAATTGGAACAATACAGAGAAGATTAGCATGGCCCCTGCACATGGATGACACGCAAATTTGCAAAGTGTTCCATATTTTTATGCTGAGCTGTGAAAGGCTCAAGTCAACAACTTCTGTGGATAACCCACTACTATTGTGGACTGCTGGACTGTGTTGGATTGTTTTGCAGAATTCATGCACCTATAGTATTTAGATGCCAGTGGAATACCCATCTCTGACAGGACTAAACAAAAAAAGGGGGATACAAAGGAAGGACCATTTTGTATTTGTATATACAGAATAGTTAGGATAGATATACAGCTACTTTCGCTTAATTCAATGAGTAGAAAAATCTGTACTAATAGTGACTGGACAAGATATCCTGTCTGCTGCTTGTACTATGGATAACCACTAAGAAGATAACAATGCATAATGTATTAATTATTGAAACTGTCCAATTAATCAGTTTTATACTATCTCATTGCTGTTTGTTTCTCAATTAAAAAAAAAAAAGAATTTGAGAAGTAATGATGTTTGGTCTACTCTAAATTTCTTACAGAATTCAGCAGTGAGTCTTGTCCGGACCTGGATTTTTCTTTGTTGATAAGTTTTTAATTACATCTTCAATTTTATTGACTACTGCTGGTTTTGTTTATGTTTTCTGCGGTACTGGGGATTGAATTTAGGACCCTGCACTTGCCAGGCAAACACTAATTATACTAAGATATCTCTCTGGCCCTTACTGGTGGTTTTATATCGTCTTGATTCAGTTTTGGTAATTCATTTGTATTTAGGAATCTGTCCATTTATTCTGCATTTTCCATTTATTAAAATACAAGTTTCTTATCTCAGTAGATAAGTGCTTCCCTGGCAAGCACAAGGGCCTGAGTTCAATCCCTGGTTCTGCCAAATAAAATAAGATAATAATGATAATAATAATAAATTTTAAAAAAAGAATACAAGTTTTGCAAGTAGGTACAGATGGGGGCCAGGAAGATGGTTCACTGGAATAAGTGCTTCCCTGGCAAACGCAAGGGTCTGAGTTCAATTCTCAGTTCTGCAAAAAAAAAAAAAAAAAAAAAAACTAAGTACAGATGATCTGGATTTCTGCAGGGTCTATTGTGATTAACCCTTTTCAGTACTAATTACATGGATATGAGCCTTTTATTTCCTTTTTTCATAAGGTTGGCTAGGGATTTATCAATTTTATTTAATCTTTCAAAGAACCAACTCTTTGATCCATTGATTCTTTGTGTTGTTTTCTTAGTCTCCATTGCATTAATTTCTGTACTGAACTTTATAATTTCCTCCTCATATGAGCTTTGAGCTTGACCTGCTTTTCCTTTTCTAGAAGAATAAGGTTCCACATTAAATTATTTATCTGAGCTCGCTCTTTCCCTGACATGGGTTTTTACCAGTATCCAAAGTTTCCCTTGTCAAACTGCTTTCATTGTGTCCCATAAATTCTGGTATTTTGTACTGGCAAAAATTGTTCTTTAATTTCGTCTGCAATCCATTGGTTGTTCAGGAGAGTGTTATTCAATTTCCATTTGTTTATGTGCTTCTTGTGATTTCTTTTGCCAGTGATTTTCCATTTCATTGCACTATGGTCTGATAATATTTATGGGATAATTCCAGTTCCTTTGCATTTACTTAGGCATATTCTGTGTATGAGCTACTATGTGGTCTATTTTGTAGAAAGTCCTGTGTACAGCTGAGAAGAATACATATTCTTATGGGATGGAACACTCTGTAGACATCTACTAGTCCATTTATTCAAAACTTTTATTAAATTCTAATATTTCATTGTTTTTGGGTCTAGATGTCTTATCTATTTGTGACAGTGGGATAGTGAGGTCCCCCAATACATTTATACTGATGCTTATTTGATTTTTCTTGTCTTTTAATATTTGTTTTATGTAGTCAGATGTATTGGTATTTATTGCATATATATTTATGATTGTTATCTCTTCTTTTTGGATTATTCCCTTTACAAGGAGGTGATGACATTCTTTGTCTTTCTCAGGCTATCTTAGCTTGAAGTCCACTTTGTCTGCAAACGAAATAGCTACCCTTGCTTTTTCTCAGTTCCTATGGCATGGAGTATTGTTTTCTACCCTTTGACTTTAAGTCTATGAATTTCTTTTTTGATTAAATGTTTCATGTATGCAGCATATTGTTGAATCTTGCTTCCTAATCCATTTTTCTATCTTTTTCTTTTGACTAATGAATGGAGAGCATTAACATTAATGATTATAGCTGATATGTATTGACTAACCTTGTCATATTATTTTCCAGTTGTTTGCTTCTTCCCTTCCCCTTCTCCCCATTTAATTGCTTGCCTTGGCTGGTGGATTCATTCCCTTGGAGCTTTTGAAGCTGTAATTCTTGTTATTTCTCTCTAAAATATCCTTCAAATCATGTGGGAATGCTGGTTTGATATTCATGGAGTTCTTCAGGTGTTCTTTGTCATGAAAGTATTTTATTTCTCCATCTATTTTGAAAGATAGTTTTGCAGGGTACATCAGTCTGGTTTGATGGTTGTTTCTTTTTAGGACATGAAGTACTTTACTCCAAGCTCTCCTTGTCTTAAGGTTTTTATTGAGAAGTCACCTGTTATATTAGTCATGGTTTTACTAGAGAAACAGATATAATAAAAGGAACAGATAGAAGACAAGATGTACAGATGTATAAGAAATTACAAGATTGGTTTGCAGCAGTCAGCTGCAGAGTTGGATGGGGGGGGTATCTGCACACCCAAGACTGAAGGATTCAGTCCCAGGTCTGGAGCTCACTGCAGTGTTCCATACAAGTCTGTATCAGTTGGCCAATGGGTCTGTGACAAAAGGGATGGAAAACTGATGACTCTGTGCCAGAAAGCTGAAGGACTCAAGCTGGAGTCATAAGAGTCTGCACTGAAAGCCAGGAGATGATGGCTAAGCTGACTGCAAAAACTGAAGTTCCTCCAAGAAAGTGGAACACAGAATCCTTCCTCAACCGCTTTATATACCTTTTTTGTGCTGAGTCACTCTGGGGTGGGGTAGGCCCTCCCCACCCTAGGGCAGGGCCCCTATGGCCCAGGATGTGGAACCAGGGAGGAGATCCAGCCATGTTGACACAATGTATGGACCACTACACCTGTGATTCTGCTGAGCTTTCTTTTATACGTCATTTGTTTGTTCTAACTGCTTTTAATATTTTATTCTTCTGTTGAATTTTTGAAATTTTGACTATTATATGCCGTGCTGTAAATTTTTTCATCATGGCTAATTGGAGTTCTGTGTTTCTCGCTTAGCTGTATGTCTAATTCTTTTTCCTTGCAGTCAAGTTTTCTGCAGTGACATTTGTGAACAGATTTTTTGTCATTGCTTTTTCATTGGCTCCAATCAATCTTATGTTATGTTATTCTTCTTTGTATCACCAAGCAGCTGTTGGGCTATATCATTTGTAGGTTTTTTTCCTATCATTTCTTTGTGATAAGAAGATTCAGAATTTCCTCACAGCTCTTTGAAATATATAACACATTAATGTTCATTTTAGTCATCTTGCTGACTATGGAACAGTGTAACTTAGTCCCCTTATCTCATTGTAATTTGGTACTTTTTGTTGGTTGGTTGGTTGGTACCAGGCATCAAACTCAGGACCTTGTGCTTACCAGGCCGGTGCTATACTACAGAGCTATATCCTTGGCCCTATTTGTTCTGTTAACCAAATCTCTCTTTTTCAGGGTTGTGTTTTTTTTCAGAGTCTCACTATGCAGCTCAGACTTGTAGTATCCTTCTGTTTTCTGCCTCCTTAATGCTGGGATTACAGGCATGTGCCACCACACCTAGACTCACTAAACCTGTTTTTATTCTTCCCTCTCCTACTCTCTAGACTCCAGTTAGCACTATTCTTCTTCTACCTTCCATAATTGAGTAAGAATGTGCAGTGTTTTTCTTCCTGTGTCTGGCACATTTTGCTTAAAATGAATGAGTCTTCCAGGTTCATTCATTCATGTTGCCACTGGATGTCAGTTTCCTTTCTCCTAATTAACAAATGTATGGTACAAAAAGAAGTATTATATGGAGGTCTTAGGTCTCTTTTGTTCAATTGATTACAAATATTTTCTATTTTTGATATGTGTTGATGTATTTTTTAAATGAGCTTCTTCTGTGTCTTATGCTGCTCTAGAATATAGAATATCTAAGAAATCAAAGGAAACGGTCCCTGAGCTTCAAGTTCTATTAGATGATAGATCTAATTCATAAGTAGTGAGACAATCAGAAAGTATTAATAGGTCACATGCTGGGATTAAAATTATGTGCTTAGTACTAGAATTAAGCTGTAAGGCAGAATCTAGTAGTTAGAGTACTGCAGGTAGTTTTCATCACAACTGTATTAGAAAAAGAATGTCTTTTAAAATTCTTATTACTTTGAGATTCTAGTTTAAGGTGAACTGTACACAGAAAAAAAAAAAAAGATGAGATAGCAAAACAGTTGATCCTATGGGCATGAATCTAACATTTAAGAAAAGGACTTTTTAGGGACAAAGAATTCATTTTAGGAAAATTTTTTATTGTATTTTGATCTTGTTTATTAATTGAAACATTCTTATAAATTATCTTTTAAAAATTTTTTTATGTATTTGGTATAAGGTCTCACTATACAGCTTGGATTCATACTGATCCTCCTGTTTTCAGCCTCCCCAGGGGATTACAGGTGTGTGCCAACACGCCCTGACTCAGTCACTGGCTCAGCGTGCCCAAGAACGCCACTAGTACGGCCTGTGGTGCTGGGGATTGAACCCTGTCCGTACACCTGCCTATGCAGATAAATTATCTTAAATATTGCAGAGAGTTATGGTTTTTTCTCCTTATTTTCATTTGGTAAGGTGATAGCTACCTTATTCATCCATGTAAAAGCTTTGTTATTGGGGTCAGCAATTAAAGGTTCCAATAAGTAAATGGTGAATATTTGTTAAAGTTATTAAATGCTAATAATTGTTTTTGAAATAAGCATTGAAAGGCCTTGAGAAATTCTGGCCTTTTGTTGCACATTACAACTTGGGATCATTTTGTTCCAAATTAATTTTTCCCACAGGAAGAGAAAACTGGTCAGAGGCCGTCTGAAGCCAAAGAGATAAAGCTGTATGCCCAGATTCCCCCGATAGAGAAGATGGATGCTTCCTTGTCCACACTTGCTAACTGCGAGTAAGCTTGCTTGCTTGCTTTTGTTCTTTTAGTATTGCTATCAAGTTGTCCTTCCTCTGTTAAACATTTGAACTATGATGCGTTTGTTTTCTGTGATTTTAATTCATGTATTTTTCTTGGTTTATTGTAAGTTCCTTTTGGAAAAACCAAATATGAAAGATTATTGCTTTATAAGATTATTAACAGAATAGTAATGAACAGTAGTTTTTCTGTACAATTTTTATATTATATTTGAAAATAGATTTCCTAGTCTTTTGGAAGAAGCTAAGTAGCACAATAAATTCTTACTCTGACATTAAGTCTATTGCATCCTCTTATGAAATTATCCACCCAAGTCAGAACTACTTATTTATTTGACACTTTTTTTTTTTTGGCAGAACCAGGGATTGAACCCAGGCCCTTGCGCTTGCCAGGGAAGTGCTTATTCCACTGAACCATCTTCCCGGCCCCTTACTTATTTATTTGATACCGAAGACAATCCTAATTTTTTAAAAAATTCTCAGTTCAAATTACACTTATTTTGTAATCCTATTATCTATGGCATTAAGTACCAGTTTTTCTTTTTTTTTTTTTAATTTTAGGACAGGGTCTACAGGGTCTTACTGTGTAGATTGGACTCCTAGTGATCCTCCTGTTTATAGCCTCCCAAGTGCTGGGATTACAGGCATGCCCAATCTCAATTGCTGTCTCAGTGTGCCCCAGGGGCAGGGCTAGCATGGCAGGCTGGGGGATTCAACTCCTGGCCCTTGCGTTTGCCTGTGTGTGTGTGTGTGTGTGTGTGTGTGTGTGTGTGTGTGTGTGTGTGTGTGTGTAACCAGGGATTGAACTCAGGCCCTTGTGCTTGCCAGGCAAGCACTTATTCTACTGGGCTATCTCCCCATTACTTTAATCTGCTGAATTATTTGGCCAGCCCTACGTACCAGATCTATACTGATTCATTTTCATTTATTTTCTAGATGTTATACAAAAATTTTAGCAGGATTTGGTGGCTAAGTTGAGGCAGTTGTGCCATGATACCTTCTAGCCATGTTTTCATGTTCCTGTATCTCTTCTCAGGGCTCTTGAATACCATATGGTCCCTGGTGTTCTCTGATGTCTTCACTTGTTTCTCTTACACACTTGGATGCTTTTTGGTTTAAAGCATGCTTTTGAAGTAGTGATGAACCTATGGTGCTTTTGTTTTACTTTTAAGACAAAAGATGTTAATATATGGTTATTTTTTCTAAACTAAAATCTCAGTATTCAGGTTTAATCAGAGTGTTGTTATTTTGCAATAAATATGTGGGTTTCAGGTTGCAGCTTGGATGCTCGTCTTTTAAATTATTTTGAAGTATTCAATATCATTTTATTGCAAAGTCATTTCACAGGGAGATTTAAAGTTTGGTTTCCCATATCAAAGTACCTTACAAATTGCTTAAAAAGAATCAAACTATTTAGTTCCATCTCTGGTACCACCAAAAAAAAAAGTGTCAAACTGTTTATATTTGTGTTGACACTTTTTTGCAGGTTACCTAAACAAAACTAAAGAATTCTTTTCTAATCATATTACTAGATGTAAAAGGACTCCATATTGCTTTTAATTATTATGATTTACATCATTAAAATAGAATGATATATACAAACTATTAAAAATAAATATCTCTGGTGGAATGTGTGGACCAATTAGGATTGCACTTCTTCCAATATATATATTTCTTGTTTTTTTTTTAGGTGATGGTTGATTTTTTTTTTTTTGTCTTTTTGAGACAGGGTCTCACTATGCAGCTCAGGCTGGCCTTAAGCTCACTTTGTAGCTCAGG
>PVKA01020716.1:28934-39960 GCA_004027165.1 Ctenomys sociabilis
GTCTCTGTCACTCTTTCTCTCCCTCTCTAATTCCCTCCCTCTCTCTCCCTCTCTTTCTCTGAGACAGGCTTTTGCTATGAAGTTCACGCTGGCCTAGAACTCACTATGTAGCCCAGGTGGGCCTCAAACTCATGGCAATCCTCCTTCTCAGCCTCCCAAGTGCTGGGATTTACCAACATGTGCCACCATACCCAGAGAATATATTTATAATTAAAGAGGAAAAATGATTTCAAAATGAAAGGATAAATTCCAAAACAAAAAAGAGGATTTATTGTCAAAAGGAAATATGACTTAAGTATTTGTATTATATTATACATATTTTCTGATGTGCATGTAAATTTTTCATATTAATTCCATTTTTCTTTGTTTTTTCAAAGGAAGCTTTCACTGTCTACAAATTGCATTGAAAAAATAGCAAACCTGAATGGCCTAAGTAAGTGATCCATATTAATAGATTTTAAATTTTTTCTAGTTACTCAAATAAATATTCCAGAGACATTATGCAATTCCAGAATTAGGCTTGTGTTCTAACCACTGTATTTGTCAGATGGCAAGATAAATATATAAACCATGTGTTCTTAAATTTGATTATAAAAAAAATTAAGATATTACATGAGATCCAAACATTTTAAAGACCTTTTAAAGCTTTCTATAGAATTAAAATTGAGATGACTTAAATAGAAAATCAGGTTTATTATACATTTCTGTGCTCGAATTGACTTTGTATGTATTTCAAACTTGCTACCTTTCAAAGTTAATTCCTTGCCGTGTGTTTCCTGGGTTCTTTATGCTGATCAGTGACCTCACTGCCCTCCCGTTACCAGACCCCCACTCCTGTGGGTTCTGGCAGTGGCTGGAACTTGGGGTGCAAAGAACAGAAATTTATATGGAGACCACAAGCTGGAAATCAGTGTCACTGAGCTGAGAAGCAAGCTACACCCCTAAGGCTTTCAGAGTGAGCCTTCTGCCTCTTCTGTGTTCTGATGGCCTCTAGGTTCCTTCACCCCTGACTGTTTCTGTCTCTGCCTCCATGATAGAACTGGGTGGAATTGCCATCTCCTGTTCCACCTGTGTCAGAGCTCTTCAGCCTCCTCCCCCAAGGACATATGTGGCTGTATTGGGGGTATTCCTCAATACTAGAGTGATATTATGTCCCCACTCAAGATCCCTAATTTAATCACAACTATAAAATACTTATTTCCACATAAGTAATATTCACTTATTCTTCTAGGGATCAGAAGTAATTATCATTGGAGGGGCTTTTTCTCTTCCCATTCTGAGGATTGAACCTATTCTGAGGCTTCACATTGCTAAGCAAGTGCTGTACAACTGAGCTATTCCAGCTCTGGTTTTTTTTGAGACAGGGTCTCACTAAGTTACCAAGGCTGGCCAGAAACTCCCAATCCTCCTGCCTCAGCCTCTAGTGTATCTGGAGTCACAAATCTGTGCCTCCACACCCGGTTTATTATATAGCATAACACAGTCTCTCATTTCCTACCTTCAACTGTACCTCCAAGTTTATCACTGAATCTTATTAATCTTACTGCCTTTTTTTAAACCAGGGTCTGGCTGTGTAATTCAGGCTGGTCTTGGGTTCATGATGTAGCCCAGTCTAGGCTCAAACTCGCAGTGATCCTGCTGCCTCAGCCTCCCAAGTGCTGAGATCACAGATGTGTGTCACCCAGCCCAACTATTCTTTAAAGAAATTCTTAAATAATTCGTTGTGTTTCCATTCCTAGGAGCTACAAATTGAATTTAGAGCCATATTAGTTTTCTTAGATCACATTTTTCAAGGAGTTTTGACATTTCTGAAGTAAAAATACATATGCTTTTATTATATGTTTATGTAAATATATATTAGTATAGATTTCAGTACATATTTTAAAATTTTTATTTTTTATAATATTATTTGAATACCACTACATTGATTTCATAACCTATTACAGTAATGGGTGATGACTCATAGTTTGAAAAATACTGCATGAGGACTCTGGTGATAGCCTCCTACATTATTTCCTTTTCTTTTTTTTTTTTTTTTTTTTTTTTCATCTTTTTGAGGCAGGGTCTCACTATGCAGCTCAGGCTGGCCTTAAGCTCACTTTGTAGCTCAGGCTGGTCTCGAATTCACAACAATCCTCCTGCCTCAGCCTCCCAAGTGCTGGGATTACAGGCCTGCGCCACCACGCCCGGCTCTATTATTTCCTTTTCTTTGCCCTGTTCTTCAACTGATCTTCATCACTGCTATCAAAATGAAGTTTTTTTCTGAAAATATTATTTTCATATCTTTCCCCCATCAGAGACCTTTGCGTGGCTCCCCTCTGCTTAGTTAGGACCTAATGTCACATCATCACCTGAAAGCTCGTGAGACTACAGGCCTTGGGTTCAGTCTGTAGTACAGGCATGCCTTTTTTTTTTGTTTGTTTGTTTCACTGCACAGCTTCCACAGCTAATAGTGATCCTGCTTTCAACCTCCCTAACACTGGGATTACAGGCATGCACCCCCACACCCGATCCAAATGGCTGGCTCAGGGCACCCTGGGGACAGGGCAAGTGTGGCATGTGGTGCCAGGGATTGAACCCCAGTCCACTTAGTCTGCTTAGCTATCTTGCTAGCCCTCCCATGCCATTTTTTTGACTTTGTACATTGTTAATATGGCCTTTCATTGAGAACAGTTCTCTTAAGAAGTGAAAAGTAAGGGTTAAGAATGTCACATTTGGGAACCAGGCATGGCAGTTTACTCCTCTAATCCCAGCACTCAGGAGGACCTTGAATTCAAGGCCAGCCTGAGGTAAATAGTAAGACATAGGCCAGCCTGGACTACAGATCAGCTTGTCTCAAAACAGAAAGCAGCAAGAAGCCTAACATGGCCTGTACACTTGAAATCCCAGCACTCTGGGAGGCTGAGGTAGGAGGATTGCAAGTTTGAGCCCAACCTGGGCAATTTAGTGACTTAGTGAGACCCTACATCAAAATTAAAAATTAGGCCAGGGAAATATCTCAGTGATCTAAGCACCTGCCTGGCATGCACAAGGATACAGGTTCAATCTCCAGTACCACATGCTGTGCCAGCCCTGGAACCCCGGGTACACCAAGCCGGCCAGTGAAACTGGGCATGGTAGTGCATGCTTGTAATCCCAGCACTGGAGAGGCTAAGACAGAAGGATCACTACAGGTCTAAACTACTACAGGTCATTGTGAAGGCCTTGGGTTCAATCTGTAGTACAAAAAAAAGTCAGATCTGAATGTTACCTTCAAAAGACTTGTCTTTTTTTTTTTTTTTTTTTTTTTTTTTTTTTTTTGGGCAGGGTGAACCACTTTATTTCAGCAGCATAACAAGGGCCAGTCAGTCAAGGGGTGCTCTCAGGTTAGGCTCAGGCAGCAGCCTCCTTGGAAGCCCTTTTTCTGCCAGCATCCTCTGCTTCTGCTTTACCAGGCATTTTCTGGCAGAATAATAGGCTCCATGGGGGCTGAAGAGCTCAGCTGCATAAGTGCTTGCCTGGGAAGTACAAGGGCTGGAATTCAATCCCTGGTTCTGCCTCCCACCTAAAAAAAAAAGAGTAATAGGCTCCTACGTCATTATAACAGTCCTGGTAGGCCTTAGTCACTTGGGCAAACTGTTCAAGCTCCTTGGCACAATTCTGCTTGTAGCTTTCTCCTTTCTGCTGCTGACAGGCCTTAAGCCTCTCTTGAATCATACTGTTGATCAATTAGGTAGTCTCTTTTCCATTGCATTTCAGCTTCAAACAGCAGAGGACATCTTTCTCCTGGCGCTCTGTAATATCTGGCACACAGCAGTACTGCCAGTGATAGTGATAGAATCTGTTCTTGGCATGCTGCTGCTCTATAAAACCTCTCACGGGCCATAGGCCTAGCTATGAGGAGGTCAAAGGCCTTAGTCAAGTTGGTGATGGGATTAGGAAGCAACATCTGCAACGAGGGTGCTGAGGTGCAGTGCGGGGGATCAAGGTACAACATCCTTGTTTTAAGGGTCCAGCATGGCAGTGGGGATCCCACTACAGTTTCTACTAGCTCTCATTCGGTCTTCTCAAACTCCCCTTACTGACGATGCTGGGCTACTTGAAAGACTTTTCTAATTTCCATTGTCATAATTCTTTTCTGAGAATATGATAGTTATAATAGTCAACCTTAGCTTATAATAATAATTACTCTATAGTTATTATGACTATTAAATGAGTTAGTATAAGAACAGTATTTAGACTTGTACATGGCACATATAAAATGCTCATTAAAATATTAGCCATTATTATAGGGATGTGTTCTGCTCTTCTGAGAATGTGCTCTTTGAAGACATCACATATTAATCCTTTGTCTTCTATTCGATTCCTCTTCCACCTCTAGTATGGTAGTCAAAGTTGCCACTCAGTATTTATACTATGTTAGAGAGAAGTAGTAACTTTTAGAGCTGTGTGATATGCCAGTGTTTTACCAACACATTAAACAATTTAGGATATTTAATTTTATTCTCTGCCTCAATTTTTTTCTCCGTATTTGAAGTAACTTGCTTAAATAAGACTACACTGACAATTCATTATTTCTCATGACATAAATTTCTGTGTTCTGTTTATTAAAAATATGACTCTGAAAGTAATGAAAATGGCTAATGATCTCCATAGGGCTGGCAATAGTATTTAACTCATATTCCAACTTCGGTCAGTTGTAGAACTCTCAGGGAAAGTATATTGAAAGAATTTTTAAAACTTGCAATTGTTGATTCTGTTGTAGATACAGAGTGAGAGAAAACAGGCATTTGTTCTATTCGACTCATTTTAGTTGGGCTTGAGGCAAAGAGTAGTATAATCTATAGCTAAGGAATACAGTTAGTCTGGGGCAAGGAACAAGAAGAAGTCAACTTGAGGGGCCAGGGAGATGGCTCAGTAGAATAAGCGCTTGCCTGGCAAGTGCAAGGGCCTGAGTTCAATCCCTGGTTCTGCAAAAAAAAAAAAAAAAAAAAAAAAAAAAGAAGCCAACTTACCATATGAAAGATCAAGTACACCACTCTTGCTTCTGCCCCATGCTTTCGTAAACACAAAGGCCAGACTGGCCATGCTATGCAGAGATCTCACATACATGTGGTTCCTACTGAATATAGGTGGTTTATAGGGCAGATTATTCCTCAGAACATTTTATTATACTAGTCCTGACTGGAAAACTACATGAATCTCATTTTTTAAAAGATTAAAAAGTAAATGATTTCCTCATATCTTTGCTTAAAAAAATTATCCTTTGGTCTTCCAGGTCACAAGTACACATAAAAACTACTAGTTTGATTTCCATTATGATCTTTTTATAGGAGAAAAACAAGTGTTTTCCTTCTCATAGTTTCCTAAAAGGGGCCGGGGAGATGGGTCAGTGGAACAAGTGCTTTTCTGGCAAGCACAAGGGCCTGAGTTCAATCCCCAGTTCCACCAAAATAAAATAAAAAGCTATACAGGGCCAACAAGATAGCTCAGCGGTCTAAAGCACCTGCTTAGACAAGCTTAAGCAAAAGCTCAGGGACTGTGGTTCAATCCCCAGAACCACATGCCACGCCAGCCCCACCCCCAGAGTGAGCTGAGCCGGCCACCATAAATAGATAAATAAATAAATGTAAAAAAAATTAAAAAGCTCCCAGCTCAGACTCTTCATGATTCTCCTATCTCATCCTCCCCAACTCAGGGATTACAGGAGTGCCCCACCACACCCGCTCTCAGTGGCCGGCATGGCATGCGATACTGGGGATGGAACCCGAGTCCTTGTGCTTGCCAAGCTATCTCTCCAGCCCTAATAGTGTCCTATTTGAACAGCATATAGAAGTATAGAAGTATATTGTCTCAGTTACTCTTCCATTGTTGCTGGGACAAATACCTGACACCCAAAATGAAGGAAGGAAAGGTTTATTTAGCTCACAGTGAGTGGAAGTTTCAGTCTATACTCAGCTGGTTCCAAGGCAGAGCAGCACATGGCAAAGAGCGGGAGAACAAGGGAGTGGCAGCAGCTCAGGCAGCTCACCAGCCTCTCTCCCCTCCTTACACTGTAATGCAAATGTAATGGCTACTCCAGTGGCCACCCCATGACTGCCTGAAGGTTTAGGGAAACACCTAGACATAAACTATAACATATATGATTGTGTTATATTGGAAAATTTAATGTATTAACTTTCACATCATAATTTCCCTGTTTATATAGCAATAAGATTTCTAGAGTCTTTTTTTTTTTTTTTTTTTTTTTTTACCATTTTCATGTTTCTTTAAAGAACTTAATATGTTACATTAAACCTTCTCTCTGAGAGCGTGTCATATACTTATTAGCTGGGATAAACCTCATCTTCATCTTATTTGATCTGTCAATGTATTTTGACACAAATGATTTCTTTATCCTCTCTGAAGCACTGTCAATATTGGATTTCTTTCTGTCTTTCTGGCCTCTTCTTCCCATTTCTAGGAATTTAAGCACTAAAAAATAGTTAAATTTTAAGTATTACCAAATTTTAAGTATTGGAGAGCCCACATAGTTCTTATTTTTTTAGTGCTGGGGATTGAACTCAGGACCCTGTGCTTGCCAGGCAAGTGCTTAGGTTGCTGAGCTATCTCCCTGGTCCCTTGCACCCAATTCTGACTCTTCTCTTTTTTATCTTTACTTATTTCCCGGATTATGTCTCATCCAGACTCACAGCTTTACATCTGTGTGCTGATGGCTCCCAAGTTTAAATCTGTAGCTCTGAGGTCCTCTCTGCACTCCTGATTGACCATTCAGGTGTCTGAACTCCACTGGATGGCAGGTGGACAGTTCCTACTGACGTAGCCCAGACTGAGGCCCAGTGTCTTCCCTTGCTTCTCAGCTAAATCTCCTTGTGCTACCAGCAATTTCTGTATGTATTATTCGCTATAAGATTGCAGGGCGATAATACAATAATAATATTGTTCATGGCATATAGTAGATACTTAGTAAGCATGTCTTGAATACCTTTTTAAATAAATTCCCTCCCTTCCTGCCTTCCTCCCTGCCTGTCTTCCTCCCTCCCTGCCTGCCTGCCTGCCTGCCTTCCTGCCTCCCTCCCTGCCTGCTTTCCTGCCTTCCTTTCTTCCTTCCTTTCTCCCTCCCTCCCTTCCTCCCTTCCTGACTTCCTCCCTCCCTCCTTCCTTTCCTCCCTCCTTTCTTTCCTTCTTTTCCTGCCTGCCTTCTTCCCTCCCTTCCTTCCTGCCTTCCTACCTTCCCTCCTTGCAGTGCTAGAGATCAGACCTAAGGCCTTGTGTATGACAGGCAAGCACTTCACATTTCCGAGCCCTTAACAGTCCTTTGCTACTACATAAAATAGCAAAGGAGTAGTAGGAGGGGAAAGGGGGTGAAAGGAGTAGTGGGGAAAGGAAAAAAAAAAAAAAGTAATAGAAAACAGTGATTCTCCTTGATGAGTTTTAAAAATATTTAGTTTTCATAAATTTAGACTTAACTGGGATGTATTGGTTTGCTGTAGCTTCCAAGGCACAGTTGCAGAGACTGGGAGGCTTAAACAGTAGAAATGTATTTCCTTGTAGATCTAGAGACTGGCAATCTGAGCTCAAAGTGTTAACAGGGTTCTTATGCTCTGAGGCTGTCATATTTGCAGATTGCTGTTGGTCCGGCTTTTCCCTCTGTCTTCATAGTTTTCCCCTGTACCTGTGTCCTGCCTTTCTCTTTTAAGCTCAGCAACCATATTGGATCAGGGCTGACTTACACGAGTTCGTTTTACCTTGATTACCTGTTTAAGGCCCCTATCTCCAAATACAGCCACAGCCATTTGGGGATAAGGACTTAAAGATATAAATTCTGAGGACACATAGTTCAGTCCATAATATGGGATCTTATTTCTAATTTTTTTTTTTTTTTTTTTTTTTTTTTTTTTTTTTTTTTTTTTTTTTTTTTTTTTTTTTTTTTTTTTTTTTTTTTTTTTTGTCTTTTTGAGACAGGGTCTCACTATGCAGTTCAGGCTGGCCTTAAGCTCACTTTTAGCTCAGGCTGGTCTCGAACTCACAACAATCCTCCTGCTTCAGCCTCCCTAGTGCTGGGATTACAGGCCTGCGCCACCACGCCCGGCTATGGGATCTTATTTCAAATCTTATTTTTTTATTTATTTGGTATAGGGTCTTGTACATTAGCGCAAACTCTAGCAATCCTCTGTCTCAGCCTCTGCAGTGCTGGGATTATAGGCATGCCCTCCATGCCCAGTTTCAGCAGCCTGCCGGCCGCACAGCATGCACTACCAGACATGAACCCCTGTCCTAGTGCTTGCCAGGCAGACACTTAGACAACCGAGCTGTCTCTCCATCCCAGGATCCTATTTCAATAGTTAAACTATTTTATATGAATCAGAAAACCCCCATTACAGTTTCTCATTAGACAATCTAAAATAAAAACCAAGGCATTATTACATAGCCCCTTCCAGAAGTGCCTCGCTGGTCTGACCATGCTGTGCTTTGGGTTCACCCCACTTCTGGAATTGGGATTCCCGTTTCTTGTTGTCTCAAAGAACTGAACGAACTGAGCAAAAAGTAGCAGCAAATTTCATGTAAAAAAAAGAAAGAAAACTGAAAGCAAGGGTAAGGGTGCAGCTGACTCTGCAGAGCAAGCCTAGGTGGGGAAGATGCAGTTGCGCCCTGGAGGGGGCCGTGGAGTGGCTGCAATAGCAGCCTGTCCCTGCCTCTGCCGCCTTCGTGCAGCACGCGGCACTGTCGCCGGGGCCCATCTACTCCGGTTCTTGCGATAAGTGCTAGTGCGGGGCCTGCGGGCCGCCCCCACAGTCAGGTCCAATGTCCTGGAGCTGGGGGCTGCCCGTAGTGTCCCGGGCATCGCCACACCCTGACCACTTCTGCCATGGCTGGCCGAGCACAAACAGCACATGGTGCCATTTGTTGTGTACTTGCCATAGCTCAGTCATTTGAGCTGAACGCATTAGATAATTTTCTCATTTAATCTCATTCCTCTTTTCCCCAGTACTAGAAATTAAAGGCAGAATCTCTGCACAGTGCTATGTCCCAGCCCTTTTTTAATGAAAGAAAGAAAGAAAGGAAGGAAGGAAGGAAGGAAGGAAGGAAGGAAGGAAGGAAGGAAGGAAGGAAGGAAGGAAAGAAACATATCAATCCTGGGCCTTGAACTCAGGGCTTTGTGTGTGCAAAGCGAGTGTTCTGCCACTGAGCTCTGTCCCTATCCTCAAATTGCTTTTTTAAAATTTTGAGACAAGGTTTCTCAAAATTTCTAAGTTGCCCAGGCTGAGCTCAAACTTGTGATTTGCCTCTGGCTCAAGTGCTTGGATTATAGGCATGTACCACCGCACCCAAATTATCCTTATATATGCTATATTTCCTCATTATAATATGGTAAAATGAGATTTAGAGAGGTTTTGATGCTTCCCTAGAGAGTTGGGAGTTAATTGGATCTATTTCTCACCATTGAATTATGGTTGTTGCAGAATATGACATTCAACAGAACAATCTGCAGTCTCCCTATGTGGCTGCCACTAGCTAAATATAGTGATTAATTCCTTGAACTGTGGCTAATATAACTGAGAAATTAAAATTTTAATTTAAAAAATTACTTTAATTACATAGCTCCATGTAGCTGGGCATAGCGCACCCCTATAATCGCATACTCCAGAGGCTGGCGCAGGAAGACTGTTCGGAGTTTGAGGCCATAGTGATTTCAAGGCCAGCATGAATTACATAGGGAGACCCTGTCTCAGAAACACAAAACAAAACAGCCACATGTAAGTAGTGACTACCATATTAGACAAGGAGCTTAAGTGGTGAAAACTTTGTGTTTTACTTATATAAAAGGGATCCCAGTAGGTTTCAGAAGCAGAAATATGATTTCTTATACTTCACTAGAAATCTTTTTTCTTTAATTTGGAAATGTAATATACACACATGGTTTTATTCAAATGAGTCAAAAGAGGTTATACAAAACCTAAGTGTTACGATCATGGTCTCCGAGTTTCTTCCTGTAGGCAACTATTATTTCATTCTTTCCTCCTGGCCTCCAGAAATAGCCGATGGCTGTGCCAATAGAAGTATTCTTTTAAAAAATGTAAACAAGGTCGGGGAGATGGCTCAGTGGAATAAGTGCTTCCCTGGCAAGCGCAAGGGCCTGAGTTTAATCCCTGGTTCCACCAAATAAAAATGTAAACAGGCATTTTGTTAGGTGGGCAAACAGATGGGCATGATACCTCTAATCCCTGTTCTCTGGGAGACTGAAGCAGGAGGATCATAAATTCAACTGCAGCCTGGGCAATTTATGACAAAGTAAGAAACAAAAAATATGGCTGGGGATGCAGCTCAGTGTGAAGGCCATGGGTTTGATCTCTAATACCAAAACAAAACAAAGAAAAAAGATTGAAAACAAAAGATTTTGAAATTATTCAAATATTTTTAAATTTAAACTTTATTTAAATTTTTACATTTATTTCAAGTATATATACTCCCAAATTTAAAAGTAAGATCTTTACTCTTATTTCTATTATACGTCTATGGGGCCAGGGAAATGGCTCAGTAGAATAAGCACTTCCCTGGCAAGCACAAGGGCCTGAGTTCAATCCCCAGTTCTGCCAAAAAAAACCCCTTTTATTAGCCAGTCATCGAAGACCAGGCATTCCAAATAACTAATCCATTTTAAAATTAATTTCATCATGATGTACAATTATAGGTGTAGCGCTTATTTTAGATTGGTCAATGGTATTTCTTTCCTAATTAATTACTTTTACTAATACAGTTTTTTTATTTATTTACAATGATATTTATTATATAAAATTTATTAAAGCTTCATTGTGCTAGAACTACAGTTGTATAATATGATTCTCATAAGGAAAAATGCTTTCTTTCCACTACAGAAAATTTGAGGATATTGTCTTTAGGAAGAAACAACATAAAGAACTTAAATGGACTGGTAGGTTATTATTTCTTTTTTAAAAACATACTTTTTTTCCCTCTTGTTATAAAAAGTAGAAATCAGGTGTAAAAAGTACCTGTAACACTGTTAACATTTTGATGTACATCTCTA
>PVKA01020717.1:0-39910 GCA_004027165.1 Ctenomys sociabilis
TTTAAAAACCCATTTTATTTTAATTATGAAACAAGACTGATTTTCTGATAATTGTTCCAGAAGTCATAAAATTTTACTTATTACTTTTAAAACGGTAACTAACAGTATAAAATAAGATAGCTCTAAAATTTTAAAACCAAGCACACCACTAATGAGAGTATTCTCATTTTAGAAGCACTTTTTGCTACATGACAGGAGTGAACATTGGTATGCATTTGTGCTTTGTTTTCACTGTTCTTTCTGGGATCTCAAATATGTGAAGTAAATTTTTATAGTGGTTTATCTCCTGGTACATTCTGCCTATGAAATTTTTCTATTGAAATGGTGTTGGGTCCTTACCTTTTTATTGCTACCCAGAGTAATTACAATTAAAAATTCCTAGTGAGTGCTAGGTGCCTTACTCTTATTTCTCATTTTCATTTGGCTCTAGATCCCTGAAAGCAACTCTTAAGAATAACTCTGGATGCAGGTTAGTAAAATAATTGCATTCTTATTTGCATAGTATGAAATTTCTCTCTAGATTATTCTGGGGTGTTTTGTTGAAAGTAGTATTCAGCTGGAATCCTTCTGAGCCTCTGAAAAGGGTAAGCCTGATATGAAGCATTAAATATGATCTTATTTTTCTATACTAAAAAGCTAATTTTCAACACAGGAATTTGTATGAAGCAAATAATCAGCTTTTTTCCCTTTATTTCTCAGTGTTTCTCAGGTAAAACAATTCATAGAATTATAGATGATACAGCTTTTGTTAGATATATATCCAGACCATTAGCTTCAAAACATCTACTGGGAAGATTAGAATTAAGAGTCAAATTTATTCTTTGAAGAAGAATTTCGATGATGTGAAACCACATATGCATAGAAGCATCTTTTAACAAGGTATTTATTAAGTATATTTAAGATTTTTTCATTTCATTAGACAATGTAAAGCAGAGAATTCATGATGAAATGGGTTATTAATTAGGAGATGAAACTGGCAAGGGAACGTTTAGCCTTGCAACTCCTATTTTATTCATGGTATCTTGCTTATTAGAATAATGCTTGCTGCCTGTATTAATTAAAACTGTATGGCATAAGTGACAGAAGCCTAACCTTGAACATGACCAAGCTTCAGGAAATCTGAAGCTAAAAAAAAAAAAAGAATAAGTGGAATCGGAAACTTGGGCACTGTCAATATTCTTTGTCTGCCCTTTGATTGCTCTCTGTATGTCATCTTCCTGGGTCTTAGTTCCAACTTGCTTTCTCCAGAAGCCAGCAGGTGTGACTATTGATGGCTGTCATCTTCAGTTTCACTGGCTGTGAAGAGTTTGACTTAATGCATATAGGCTCAATACTTATGAAACACAAATGCCTCTCTGGATCTAGGGAAGACATTTGTGATTTAGTTGGGGACCTCTCAGTTATGGCCAGGGATGAAGCTCTATCATTGAGTTCTTTTCATATTTTCGCAGATTTACCGAGGGCTTTGTATGCCACATTCTTCTATATAAACCTTACCCCCCCTTTCCAGATCAAATGTAAGAGGTTAAGTCACTCAGTCACCCTGCTTATAAATAACAGACTGCAGATCTGCACCCCAACTTCATCTGTTGTTTTCCCTGTGTACCATTCTACTTTACTAATAAACTCATTCTGTATGTTTTACCACATAACATTTACAACACCATTGGACCAGCAGCACGCCCTTATTCCTATAAGGTAACATCAGTTTTCAGCTTTTATCCCCAAGCAGTGGAAAGGATTCTTCTCAGATATCTTTTTTCAATTTCTAGAAGGGCAAAATGTACAAGTATTATACTCTTGCTTATGGCGATTCATTAGCTGCCCCCAGGTCTGTGTCCATGAAGTTGTTTCTCGTGCATGTCCCAGTTACTCCACTCTTCCTTCCGCTGTCCATCATGATTGACAGTGCTAAACTTCACCTGGGCTTGGAAGACAGTAGAGGCTTTGTGCTCTGGGCCCAGCTGGCTGCCAAGAAGCACCCTTCCCTGTTCACCTCGATAAGGCTTTCTGCCCATGCTTACTCGTCCTCATGATCCTGTGAGACTGATGCCTCTGCAGTTTGCTGTGACCAAGCCAAACATGGGCCCTCTGATTTCCATGCTTTGTCTTATGAATGACTAGCTGAACTGCTTGTCCTCCAGAAGTAACTAGACATAGAGATAAACATTTTCTTTTAAGCTGATTGAGACATTAATTGAAAAATCAATCCCAACAGTAAACTACCACATTTGTTCCTTGTTTATACCGACCTACAGAAACACAAGTCTCCAGGCTGAGGCCTGCTGATGTGGGGTGCTGCCCCTGTTGCAACAGTGTGAGTGAAATTAATTTCTTTAATTGGTCAGTTTTTGTCTTTGATGATCCAAGTTATAAAAATCTTCCACCCTCTCTGGCCCATGAGACAGAGACAGTCCATGTATGTATGTATGTATGTATGCATGTATGTATGCATGTGTGTGTGTGTGTGTGTGTGTGTGTGTGTGTGTCAATGTCCTAAAAAGAATTTTGGAAATCATTCTAAATATGAGTACCTCAAATTTGCAACAGAAAAATCATGTGCTCAGTGTATATTTGTGTCTTAACCATAGCCATAGTCCCATTTCTGGATACCATTGGTGCTTCTTAGAAGGAAATCACACCAACTATTATTGCTACTGAAAATTTATGCCAGGATAAGATTTATGCTGGGAATGTCACTCACTGGTAGGGCACTTTTCTCCCTTGCTTGAAGTCCTGGGTTAGCTCTTCAGCACTTGAAATAGTAAGAGTCAGGCTGAAAGCCAAGATAACTTTTTGTTGGTATGTCCTAATTTTCTTTCAGTTGAGGGATCTTTTGTAGTTAATATGCTCCATGTGTTATGACCACCACCTATCTGTTTAAAGTTGGAATCATATACAGCCAGAGCACCATAATGCCAAATCTGTATTTAAAATGTTAACTCAGATAAGCTTAAATCTGACAAAAAGAAATCATGTGTTATAATTTAGTTGGAGAATGACACCCAGAACCCTCGTGCTCACCTACATGGGCTTCTGGAAGGTGATTGAACCAGGGGACAGTACAGTTATGTGTAGGTAGGCAGTGGGGCCTGATCAGGAGAGGTGGCTGCAGGAGGGTGGCCTGGTAAGCTGTCCCTCCTCCCCCCATGCCATTTCTGTGTTTGAACCCCTTGACCATGGGCTCACACTCCTGAAACTGTGAGCCAAGCCAAATCTCTCCTCCTCTGAAGTTTGGGTGTCTGGTATTTTGTCCCTTTGATGAGGAAAGTGATCAACACAGACTACGAGCAAATTCTAGGTGGAGACTCTCAAGGCACATCAGGGGGAAGCTTCTTTTCATTCCTTATCTAACTTCTCATCACCTAAAAACTTTTCAGTTGACAACTCTATATATCCAAACTACAACTTTTTTATTTTCCATTTTATTTATTTATTTTTTTCTTACTGCCTCTTTGATCAGGTCTTTATTCAAAATAAGCTGTCCAAATTTACAGTGCTTATATGGGAAAGAGATTTTGTTTTTTTTTTTTTTTTCTTTTGACCTTTATAAAAATAATTTTATTGAGAAAAAATATCACTGAGTTTCACAACAGATTACTGGCACATTTTCAAGAATTAATAATACATTGCATGTTGTTGTCATAGTGGCTACTTGTACAAGATTCAGACATGATATCTTGTCTCAAACACTACTATAACAAACATCTCTATTCACTGAGTTAAGAGAATGGGGCTGTATATCTATCCTAACTATTTTGAGTATACAGATACAAAATAGTCGATCATTTCTATTCTACTTTTTTGGTTACTTTAATCAAAGATGGCAACTCTATTGTCATTTAAATATTGTGGTATTTGAATTCAGCAGAATCTCACAATGTAGTCCAGTAGTCCATATTAGTAGTGGGTTTTCCGTGAAACTGGCAATGTCCAAAGTTGTTGACTTGAGCTTTTTATAGCTCAGCATATTAATGTGGCTTTACTTTTTATACATTGTTTTCATATTTTTCTGCTGAAAGGTTAAGACCAAGATAAAGTAATACCTATATAACAAGAAATGTAACTTTTGTATCTGATAGGGTCAGTCAAATTCCCTCAGAATTTAACCTGAAACTGTATACCACAGTTTGTAGATCCTTTGTGAGTGTCAGCCATGTGGATGAGCCATGGCCATTGCTTGATGAATTTGCTTTCTTTGAAAGCCTGAGAGAATGTTTTCTCTCCATGTGACTCTCCTTATGTACACCTTACATTCTGATCACTTTCCTCTGTGGCCCCTTAATCTCCATGATCAGAAAATTTGGACACAACCAAGTTACATGATGTTACAGTATAGATTCTCCTATGTCCTGAGACATTACTGACCTTGAAAGGCTAGGGCCAAAATATTGGCTGCCCTTGCAGCCCTTCTTTTTCTCTGATTTTTGGTCTGCAAACTTAGGGTGTTAACCATTGCAAAGAGAAGCTTATTATTACCCTAGAACATATGCAGTTGGGTTTAACCTATCTGTCTGAATATCATACATCTTGGGCATAACATTGAACAGGTATTTTCCATCAAGTATAGATATGTTAAACTGTAAGTCCGTGCAGAATATGAAGAAAGCAATTAAAAATATTTGAAAAAATATGAATAAACAATTGCATAATTTTACACAGAAATTAAGAAATCTAACCATTATACAGCATTGTAGTAGGACTGTCCTCTGACCTTTTTTATCCTGTCTCTTGTTTTCATTTATTGCCTTATTTTTAAACAAGCATTTACTTCGGAGATAGTATGGCAGTCATTGGTTATGGCAAGCAGTATGTATTTAGAAGACCAGAATGACAGGCATTCCAAGCATGACCTTACCATTACACATTGCTGTCTTCAATGAAGTTGCTTAGTTCACAGTTACCAGCATATATAGTTAGTCATGGTGAGAATCCAACGAATTAACTGCTAGTTTCAAAAACATGGTGCAGATTGTCAGGATCCTTGCTTACCCATTTTGTGTGCATGAATGTATGGCTTTGCTCCTGTCATATGGGAAAGAGATTTTGAGCTTATGCAGCAGGCTTCTTTTCTTCAGCAGGTTTCTTTTCTGCTGGTTTCTTCGGAGCTGCAGGCTTTTTCCCCAAAGGCTTCTCCACAGGCTTCTTGGGACCAGCAGCCTCCTTTCCTTTTTTCTCTTCCATGGGCCTTTTTTTTTTAAAAAAAAATTATTTTATTTATTTTTTTAATAGGACAGTTTAGCTGGGAAGATGGCTCAGTGGAATATGTGCTTCCCTGGCAAGTACAAGGGCCTGAGTTTAGGACAGTTTCAATAATTAATACATTTTACATTGTTATCTTCCTAGTGGTTATCCATAGTACAAGAAGCAGACAGGTTATCCTGTTCAAACATTATTACTACCAATCTTTCGTCTCATAAAATTAAGCAAAAATAACTGCATATGTAGCCTAACTATTCTGTATATACAAATACAAAATGGTCCTTTCTCTTGCTGGCAACTTCCTTCTCTCCCAGTGTGGCTGCCTGGGCAGGTGCTTTGGTCATACGGATCTTATGGCTCCTGGCCTGGCGAAGAATGGTGTTCTGGTGCATGGTCTTTGCATATGGGTTCAGCTTCAGTATGATTTTCAGGTTCTTCAGAGGATTCTTCTTCAGGACTCTACCATGAATTTTCTTGTGGGGTGCTTGGAGGGCTTTTGGGGTCTCTGGACTCTTCAAGATTCTGCTCAGATCTGTGTTGATCCTCTTGTGCATAGGCAGGTTATAGTGACTCTTGAAGGTAGCAGCTTTTCGCCAACTGCCATGTGCCATACAGCTCATCTAACTTCTGGAAAGCACTTTCAGTCCAAATGCAAAAACGCCCCACATGCCCACCAGGAGCAAGTTTCAAAATATTCAGTTTGCTTACACTGAGCAGAGTAATGCCGGGGGTATTTCAGGAGGCCTTGGTGATGCCATTGTCCTCATTATAGATGATGCAAGGTCCCTCGCGCTGGATGCGATGGTGGTTTCTCATCTTGCTCTTGCCAGCCCTCATTCGCTGAGAGGCATAGACCTTTTTGATATCATTCGGCCTTAAGTTTCTTCAGAAGCAAAACTGCCTCCTTGGTCTTCTTGTAACCTTCATCTTTATCTTCCACCACCAAGGGAAGCTCTGGACCTTCCTCAATTCGATAACCTTGGACATGACCAGCGCTGGCAAGGCCAAGGAGGCCAAGGCCGAGCGGATGGCCTACTCCTTCTGGTTTGTGTTCACTCTGCGGTGCCAACAGTGCAGGTTTTGGTTGGTACAAACATGCAGCCTCCCCGACATATATTGCCAAAGGTACCCTGGCCGGAATGGTGGATCCCACTGCGGCAAACTCTGGAAATTTGAGCCACAGCTCTGCCAGTCCCCCAAGACTCAGCACTGGTCTGGTGACCTGCTAATTCGCTGACAGCATACAACTGTCTATTGTTTTTCCACAAGTTGATGTGAACAAAATTCACAATATCTGGTCGAATGTTAGCCTTGAACACAGCAGGCAGGGTGACATTTTTGCCAGATGACTCCCCCTTTTTGGAGTACATGGATATCAGGGGATGAGCACAAGCCATGGTGGGGAGGGAAGAAGGCCATGTTCCTCCTGATCTGGTGGCTCCCACAGGAAAAGCCAAAATAAAACTTTTTAAAAAAAATTAAAAAAAATCATTTCTTTATTTATGTATTTGGTATAGGGTCTCACTATGTAGATCAGACTCATAGCGATCCTCTTGTTTTCAGCCTCCCCAGAGCTGGGGTTATGGGTGTGCGTCACCCTGCCCTTTTTTGGTGGCTGGCTCAGAGTGCCGCAGGGCGGGGTCGGCATGGCATGTGGCAGTGGGGATCAAATCCGTGTCCTTATGCTTGCCAGGCAGGTGCTTAGACAGCCAAGTTATCTCCTCAGCCCCAAAACTACAACTTCTATGTGACTCACTTTTCTTTACAAAAGAACTTTAGAAACTTTATTTTCTGTTTTAAGTATTAAATATTGAACACAGAGCTATTGCACTATATTACATTTTCAGGTCTTTATTTTTATTTTGAGGCAGTATTTTGCTAAGTTGCTAAATTGGCTGGACTGAGTTTGAATTTGTGACCTTCCTGTTTTAGCCTCAGGGTGTGCCTAGATTATAGTGTGGCCACTGTGCCTGGCACTGTGGCTGGATTTACCCCAGCAACTCTCAGAAAAAGAACAGTAGCTTGCAACTGGGATGTTCTTTTTTCCTTTTCCTTGAGACAAGATCTTGCTACATGGTCTCTTGAGCTTCTTCTCCTCCTAACTCAGCTGCCTGAGTCTGGAACTACATGTCTGTAACACCACATCTGGCTCCACCTGTTTCTTAACTAGTAGAACCATTTTTTAAAAAATTTATTTTTTATATTTTTGTATTTCAGGGAAGGGTCTACAGGGTGTTCAGAGTTTCACTACTAGATCAGACTTGTAGTGATCCACCTGTTTATAGCCTCCCAAGAGCTGGGATTATAGGGACATACCACCACGCCCAGTTTCAATTGCTCTCACTGTGCCCTGGGGGCAAGGCCAGCACAGCAGGCCTGGGGATCAAACCTCCAGCTCCTGTGTCTCCTGGCAGGTGCTTTAACCACTTTTTTTTTTTTTTTTTAAGGTCTTAAGTGGATTCCCCCACGCCCCTGAACTGATATTCGATGAGCAATATCACTATCTCGTTTATTTATTTATTTATTTTTGTTTTAAGGTAGGCTTTTATTTAAGGTGGGTTTTCAAGCTGAACTTCAATTTGTAATACTTCTGTGCTTTTTGGTGGACCTGGGAATTGAACTCAGGCCCATTGCACTTGCCAGGCAAGGGCTTATTTTACTGAGCCATCTCTCCGGCCTCAATTTGTAACACTTCTGCCTCAGCCTTTCAGACTACTGGGATTATATTTGTAACACCATTCCCAGCTGAATTTTTAATAAATACAATAGAAATTTTGGACAACAACCTTGAATATCTGTATACTTGAGAAGACAGTTTGAACACCAGTTGGAATTTCCAGCTCAGGGAGGATATATGATGCTAATTTTTACAATTAAAAAACAAATTATCATTGATTTTTCTTACTAAAAGCAACATATATTTACTTGGGGAATATTAAAAATATAAATAAGTGCGGGACACTCGTAATCTCAGCTCCCTGTAATAAACTTGATAAATAATGCTGTTACCAGGCTTCTGTATATGTACTGATTTTTAAGTATGCCAATATTTTAATATGATAAAGCTATAGATTTTTTGTTTCTGGCTCATAGAAAGAGCCATATAGGATCATTAAAAGCTCCAGAATGGTCTTAGGTAGTCCATAGGCACATGAAACTGTGATGTCTAGGTTACTGAAAAATTGACTTCTTTTTAAGACTTTCTCCCCTTACAGTTTCAGTTATCTGTCACTTCAAAGATAATGATCTCTCTCCCCATTTCTTACACCTGAGTAAATTCTGTGGCTCCATTTGATTCGGTTCATAAATACCCGAGCAACTGTGGCATCCAAATTGTTGAACTGAATTGTGCCACATTCTGCTTCCCCTGTCAGCAAGTGTAGTGCCAGGCTCTGAGCAGGAGTGAATAGTGGGGGCAGGGAGGATGGTGGGGGAAGAATGACAGGCTCAGAGCGGCCGGCTGCAGGGGGCCTTGACAGAAGGACTTCCTGGCTCCAAACTAGGCTGAACTTCTGAAGGAATTAAGGGCTTATTTATTTTCACCTTTGGATTCTATTTAGTCAAGCGTTTAAGTTAAACCTAGGACTCTAATAAAATGGGACTGAACTGGAGTTTGAGATTAATTGAGTAATAAATTTATCCTTGATATATACATGACTTTCATTTGGCCAGATAACTGAGAATTACCCTGGTTTCCCAAGGAAAGAACAGTTCTGTTGTGGGGGAGATAAGAGCGTTAATGAAACAAGGGACAAGGAATTTCTCAGCTCTCTCTCTCTCTCCTTGTCCTCTGTCTCTGTCTCTCCCTTTCTTCTCTGTCTGTCTCTCTCTGTCCTCCCTTCTCCTTTCTGTCTCTATCTCTGTAGATGCATCTGGTGTAGTCATGGCAGAGAGAGTCCAGAGTCAGCTATAGCCTTGCTGGTGATGGTTTATTTGACTCTAAGAAGCATGAAGCGTATTCTGCTTTATGTTTTAAACTCTTGACCTATGATCATTACCACGTAAGAACCGAATCAGTTACCATAACTGTAATTGCATTGCTTTTAATATTATCAAGAAAATCATACACATTAATAGTGAAGCTTTTAATCTCTGGTGAAGAACAATTACTTCTACAAACTTATTATCTGATGGAAATAGTTGATTTTTGTTTCATTTCTGTGCAGAAGAATTGCCAGCATTGAAGTACCATTTAAACTTTTGGGGAACAATACATTAAGTTTCTTGAACAACAGTATCTCTTACCACAGGAGTAATTTGACATTGTAGAAATGCAAATGCTCTTTCCTTCAGGATTAATGTGTTTGTTTCTTGACTGACATCAGCTTTCTGATCTGCCAGGGGTGTGATAAGTGTAGTTTGATTACTTATATGTTTTGTTTTATAAAGCTTTATAGTGCCTACGCTACTTTATTTTGCCTGCGAGTAATAACATCTTAAAATAATTATTTTAATATTTGGAATTGATAAGAGCAGTCTCAAAAAAAATACAGCATTGTTTGCATTATATCTCCACTTAGAAGGGAATGGGCGTAAGAAGATTGAACTCATAAAAGAATTAATCACATTCCAGTTTTATCTTTACAGTGCAATTCTCTTTGTAAACAATGTACAGGAAAAAAAACCACTGTGAATTTATAGGTTGTTTTAGTTTTTATTTTCTTGGCAATCATATATTTGTTGGACATATAGCAATTATTTTTATTGAGGATCACTCACTGTGCAATACTTTTAAGGTTCTGGCTATAAAATGGATTTCTGATTGGTTTTAGTTACCCAGGCCATTTGCTGTTGAGTGTTTTTTTCCCTCGATACACACAAAAGTTTTGATAAGAACATCATTTTCTAAAGTAATGAAAATTTCAAAAACTACCTGTTTTTAGTAGCTCTTTTTCTATAGATTCTTGTCTTTTTCCTTTTCAGGTTACATTTTTCCTACATTGATATATTCCAGGGCCTTTTTTCACGGATAATTTGTTCTAACAAAAATCATAATCTTTTTTTAAATAAATGTTAGCCTTTTCTTTAACTCATTAAGAAGTGAAGGAACCAGTATGATGTTACTAACTCAAAGGAAAATATAGTGCAAAGTATCACACATACAAGTGCCAAAACAAACTTATAGTTAGGTGTAAAACAGGTTAGTACCCAATTCCACTGAACTAAACAAATTAATTTACATTTATTTAGACAAGTATAATTAGCATGGCTAGCAGTCTCCAAAAATTTACAGTTATAAAACAGCTCAGCTGATCACAGAGGTACATACCTGTAATCCCAGCACTTGGGGGCTGAGACAGAAGGATTGTGAGTTCAAGTCCCACCCACTATTTCAAAACAAAAACAAGATGGGCTTGGTGGTACCTGCCTTTACTCCCCAGCACTGGGGAGACTGAGGCAGGAGGAGCACTGTAAGCTTAAAGCCAGCCTGAACTACATAGTGAAAGCTTGTCTCAAACAAAACAAAAAGCTCAAAAGTAGTAGAGAATAATTCAGAAAGCAAGACAGGATATGTAGTGAGCTTTTTCTTTTCTTTTTTTTTTTGTTTGCATTTCAAAATCTTTCACCAGTTTTTGATTTTTATTAAAAAAAAGGCAAAATAAAAGATTATGCCCTCCTAGTTTGCAAAAATTTTAAGGTTATTAATCCCCCTGTTGGCTTTTACTATGCCAAAAAATAAAATCAACCTAGAAAATTGGTAAGTGGTTAATTAAACTGTGATATATTAATATTTTAAATATAATGTGGTTCTATAATCTCATGTTTTCAAGGAATAATGACATGGTAAATACAAACAATAAAGAGGTTAGTGATTTTTTTTTTTGATGCTCTTTTATTATTTTATTTACCTCTTTTTTGGTGCTAGAGTTTGAATCCAAGGTCCTTGCTTCTTTTTTTGTTTTAAACAGTATCTTGTCAAATTTCCCAAACTGCACTCAAACTTGTTATTCTCCTGCCTCAGCCTCCCAGAGTACTGGGATTACAAGTATGCACCACCATTCTTAGATGAATTTGTTCTTAATTATAAGAAAAAACATCAAGTGAAAAATACAGGTTAAAAATACACTTCAACACTGGATATTTTCAGGGAGAAAACTGTGAGATATTTTAATTTCTTCTCATTTTTTTGTTTAGTTATTTCTCCATTATTCTTTTACTGTTTGCTTTTTCTTTTGTTTCCCTCAACTTTATTACATCTCTCTCCTTTGGGACTCTTCAATTGTATATCCTTTTATTTGCTAAATCTTATGCTATATGACAAATCAATATCAAGACATAGGACAGCCAGTCAAGAAGGGCATGGGGACAAAAACACCATCTGTTACTGTTTCTTCCTAGTGAGCTAGGTGCAACCTGCCACAGAAAGAAAACCCTTCTTTTTCGCTCAGGGGTGATGTAAATCCCTAAAATTCTGCAGCTGAAAGAAGAAATCCCAGCTGTCCCTGGACCCCCAGGCTTAGCCTCCCTCCTCTCTCTGGTTTCTGTGGGCTGGGTCTGGCGCAGTACCCAGGCGAGCATTTCCATGTGTGTATTTTCTTCCTTTTGCAGAGCCCAAACAGTGGGTGCTGGTGGCAGAGGCTTTGGTGGGAGCAGAGGGTTTGGTGAGGGAGGGGGCAGCACTAGAGGAGGAAGCGGTGGTGGTGGTGGAAATTTTATTTTGGATGTGGCAGGCCTCCTGGCTTGGGAGGACTGTTCCACGCTGGAATGCCCAAGCTAAAGACCACGGCCGGCACGGTACCAAGTTTCCTTCTCTTAGTAGCTTGACGGGCCAGCGAGGTAGCTCAGTGGACTAAAATGACTGCTTACGCAAGCACAGGGACTGCAGTTTGATCCCTAGCACTACACGCTCTGCCAGCCCCACCCAAGGGTGTAGTGTCGCATGCCTATAATCCCAGCTCTGGGGAGACTGAGAACAGGAGGATCACTATGAGTCCAAGCTGCATAGTGAGATCCTCATTCATGCCGTCCTTGTCGTTGGCCAGACGGTCGGGCCCTCTGTCGCCTCCACACAAGAGAGACACCCCTCAACCCCCAGTGCGACCACTGGGCAGATCAGGTAAGGGTTCGGGGTAGAGGGTGAATAGGGCCCTCGATCCCATCGTCATGTTCCAACCATAACCCAACGTGCAAGCAAGCAAACAAGCAAACAAAAAATCATAAACATGATAAGTCAATACAGTTGACTTTGCTTGAGCATAATAATTATGAAGTTTTAAAAACTAACATAACATTCACATACCATAAAATTAGCCAATTTATAGGAATTCAGTGGCATTTGGTCCATTCAAAGTTGTGCAACCTCTACTTCTACCTACTTGAAAAACCTTTTCATCAGCCTGAGCAGAAACCCCTACCTATTAAGCAGTAGCTTTCCATCCCCTCCAGTCTAGCAGCACCAATGTGTGTCCTGTCTCTATGCATTTATGTGTTCTGGACATTTCATGTTAACGGAATGATGCAATATTTGTCCTTTGGTGTCTGGCTTGTTACATCTACCTTGTTTTTGAGATTCATTTATGCTATAGCAGGTATCACTAGAGCAGTAATTTACTAAACTTCACGATTAAGTAATATTCCACTGAATGTGTATACCACAATTTTTATGTCCACTCATCTACTGATGCTCACTGGTGTTTCTTCCACATGTATACGGTGGGGTAGCTATTTCAATTGTCTTCAGCATACACTTATGAGTCACATTGATAGGTCACTGGTAACTCCATACTTAATTTTTGAGTGATAGCGTGTTTAATTCCAATTTGAACAAATATTTATATCAATAGTTGTAGTTGGGTCACTAGTTGAGCTTGATTTGTCTCTTGGCTTACTGGACAAATTTAAGTGAAAAGCAAGCTTATTGAAAACTGAAGAACTATACTACACTACACTACACTAAACTAAACTAAAACTAAATTAATCTAAACTAAACTAAATTAATATAAATTACATTTGAGACTGTTCCAAACTGAGATCATAACCCCATATTAATTAAAAGGGACACTCCACTAAAGATACTGAGAGGAGGGAGTCACATAGTAGAATGTGCACAATAGTGGTCACCTTAGATCTTGGCGTGCAGGACTCCTGTTTAGATTTCAAGGGTCACAGACTGCCTTCATCCAAGACTGAGAAAGCTTCCTTGGGAGCCTGAGAATAGCTAAGGCTACAGAATTTATAGGGTTGTCCCAGTGATCTCCAGAATTATGTGGGTGAAGCTAGACTTGGGTCCTATATCTGGGTTACTTCCAGAGAGGCAGTGGGATGTTTCTGTTGCAGAAATGTTTTTATGAGACCACTTGAAATGGGACCAGAGTGATGCTGCCACACTAACTTTTGGTGACCCTTACCACATCACAGGGTGAGATCTGGGGTCTGTGCTTCTAGTGGGTGGCTCTGAGCTTGAGCTATGTGTGTGGGCTCACACTGCTTCTCTTACCCACTTGTCTTGACCATGGTGCCTTCTCCATTTGACAGCACAGGATGGGAGTGGGGAGAAGCACCCTCTATCTTGGGCACCCCCTCCTTTTGCACACAGGTTGTCAATCTACTTTTTTGCAGTCTCTATACCACTTGTCAGAATGTGTTCTAGGCCTGTTGTGGTTAAGTCCTCCATGAATTTTGGAGACCTTTCTTCTGCCAGTGGGCCCTTTCAATCCCTGTATTCTCTTGCCTTCAAGTGTTATGGTGGTGCTGTGCTATCAAGTTTGTCATTAGCCAAGGATGAACTTTGCTTTTTGGATGAGATCACTCCTCTTATTGCACCATTGGCCATAACTGGCCCTGGCCTCATTCTCATGATGTCCAATCAAATGCTGTCCCAGTATTGACATTGTATGCCCAGCATCACCCTTTTCTCATTATTTGCGGCAAACACAAACATGGCCATAGACGTTGCCTCCATGCAGAGGCAGGCATATCTTTTTCTCCTGCCTGAGCCATCACAATGGTTCTCAGCAGCATTGCTCATCCAGCCTTAGATCACTCAGCCTGACTGTACAGTGTATGCTCCTGGCTGTGAGAAGGGAGAGCGAAGACCTGATCCATAATAACAATTGCTCCTCTAGGAAATCAGTCTCTCCTCTTCCCCAGTGCAGGGACCAGTTACACACAATTTGAATGTACATGATTATTCAATAGTGAACTTCTTTCGAGTCTTTGTGTTTAGATATAAAATCATTTCCCATTTTTCTCCAAAAGCAATGTTTGGATAATTACCTTATATTGAAGTAACTAAAGGAGACAACTCGTAATTTTTCAAATACATGGTACCTTCAAGGTCTTCCAAAATGTCTAGAACCTTCACAGATGATTCATTACTTAAAAATCATAAAACAGTGACAAAATACTTGACTGATCAGCAACTTGGGTGGAATTTACTGGCCTTTTAAGTGTGTACCATTACTAATGTCTTCTCGATTATTATTATGCTCTCCTTAAAATTTACAAAAAAGTAAAAAAGACAAGAAAAATAATTAAAACTTATTGAAAGCAAGCATTATTATTCAAGTTTTTGTCCAATTTTGCTTAACTGCACATGGTAATCTGAGCAACAGATTTCACAATAAAAATAGGTAGTATGACAACCATTGTTAATTTGCTATTCTTGATCTGAAAATCTGTAACGTATGTATTGTTGTATGTTACCCTGTTTCTTAAATTGCATCTGCTATTTGTTTTTGCTTTTTTTATGCTGTTCAAAATAAAATTTGAAAGGCATACAACATTATGCCTTTTCTCATTTGAAAGGAATTATCGAATTTATTTCAAGTAAAGAAAAATCAGTAGTGTTCATTTTATTATTGTGAGTTTGGATTTTATTTATACGATTATGACATCTAGTAGAAACTTAAACTAAAGTCCTAGAATTATCCATCTTTAAAATTATAAATTGTATTATATTTCCTGTCTCAGTTAATCTTCTCTTATTTCTGGGACAAATACCTGACACCCAAAATGAAGGAAGGAAAGGATTATGTAGCTCACAGTTAGTGGGGGTTTCAGTCCATACTCAGCTGGCCATAAGGCACAGCTGCGCATGGCAGAGAGCAGCCTTTTATGGAGGTGGTAAAGAGCAGAGAGAGCAAAAGGAGAAACAGTAGCTCAGGCAGCCTCTCTCCCCTCCTCACATCATAATGCAGAGTATCTTCTCCAGGGCACTCACACCCATCATCTCAACATTAGATCATGAATCAATCAGAAACTCCAGAAGCTGCCCACGATTGCCTGAGGCTTTGGGGGGACAACTAGATGCAAACCATAGCAATTCCTTTCTCTGGAAATGTTTAATATTTTCTCCTTAGTTTTGGTATTTTGTAATTTCAGAATCTTTGAAAAGTTGATCTTTTATTTGATTGGTGTGAGAATTTGGTAGATCTTTCTAGTAAAATCTCAAGGAAAATTTCTGATATTTTTATTTCTTTCAATTTGTACCTCATGGATATGATGGACTTATTTCACTAATGTTCTAGTTTTTTTCTTTTCTATTTTTTTTTTGTGTGTGATGCCTCCTGCCTTGTCTTTATTGGCCAAGATTGCCTTTGCTATTATAGGTTGTTTGAGTTTTCTTATTTTCAATGTATCTCTCTTTGATTTTATTTTCTGGAAGAGTTTCTTGGTTTTATTTTTCTTATAATTTCACTGAAATTTTCTTTGTTTCTTTCTTTGTTTCTCTCTCTCTCTCTCTCTCTCTCTGGGATTGAATTCAAGATCTTGCCCATGCCAGACAGGCGCTATTGTCATTGAACTATCTCCATGGCCCTTGAAATTTCTGTTAGTTGTCTCATTTTTTAATTACCAAAATTCTTTTTTGATGACTCCTTTACAAAATGATATATTAATGAATGAAATTCCCTTTGTTTTCCCTGTAATGATAATTTAGTTATATTTCCTTTAAAGTTTTCCCCATTTTCTTTATTACTTGTCTTTCCAAATTGTTTGTTTTCATTTGCCTTTCACATTGGAGACATTATTTATTTGCTTCTAACAATCTATAACTGCACATTCCTGTGTAGTAGTGATGGCTAAGAGCTTATTAAAAAGACTGTGAATTGCTACATTCAGTGAAAGACATCCTAGAATGGTCAGATGATTATGTAGCTTTCTGGTTGGAAACCCTCTCATGTTAACCTCTCGCACCTTTATTTTTCAGTGGTTCAATTTTAAGAAAATGTCTTCTAGTACATTGCTTACGGGGTAAACACAGGACTGCTGAAATTCTGGAAGTGACCATAGAAAAAGGATATGGGAATGGTCCCTGCTTGGCAGATAGACTTTCAAATGCATTCTGGGTTTTGGTTCCATATCTCTTTTGTGGCCAGCTTTTGTTTTTTCTCTCTGCAGCCTTCTATTCATTTTCCTCCAGGGTGTGGTGCCCATGTCTTTCAGGGATTGGAGAGTATTCACCTGTCTGCATGGAGCACTACTGTGAGTGTAATTACTTCTTAGACTGACTTCCAAACAATGATTTCCTTTCAACCATACCTATGCCTTACCTAATCCTTTTACTTCACCACCTGCCTCTAATTCTTAAACTTACGTGTATTATGTTGGCTTTTTCATGGAGCAATGGCTATTCCCATTCTTCAGTCATTTTTCTATTTTAATGTATTGTGACTGTTGGTTGTATATTTCTTCTGTTTTTATAACATGAACATTGTAGTTTTATTAATTCACATTAAAGTTTTGGGGTTAGCGGTAGACCATAGAATAGAAATGCTTGCTATTCTTTATTTATCTGAAGAGTTTTTACTTCCAAGTCTTTATTCTTTATAACAAAACCATAAAAAGAAACTTCACTCATGAATTCACTATTCATTTATCTTTATTGGGGATGTTGGTGTTTCTCTTTAATTATGAGCTGTATATTTTCAGTTGACAATAAGAGATATAGGATGCTAAAAGTCAGCCTTGCTAAAGTAGCTATGGTTATATGAACATAGAAAATTTATTTCTGAGATAGTCCTTAATATAGTAACATAATTTAAATGAATACTTATACCAGTAACTAAGAACTAGAATGAATTAATCACTGAAAATGTGTCCATTAAGGAAGTCCTAGTCGCTAGCACTAAAGAGGAGAACTGAATTATATATTCTGTTCAGAGAACAAGCCAGAAGTTCTCACACAGTCAAAGCCTCTTCCCACTAAATCAAGGGAAAGTTTTCTTTTCTGATGCTTTCACTCAGTTCTCAGGATTTCTCTGTGATATTTTCTCCTCTGCAGCCCCACCATTGCAACAGTTTCCACTGACCTAGATACATGTGAACATATTTGAGTGGTGAGTAGTTGCAGTTGACCCCACTCAGAAGGCCCAGGGAATATTGTATTTATTCCACCCCCTCCCCCCGCCCCCGATGTCAACTTAATTTCAACATGATGTCTTCAACCTCAGGATGTGCAATTATACCTAATGTAGACTTGATTCTCCCATGTGTCGCAATCTTAGGCAGTTTTGATGTTAGCACACCTCTTTGGTCATCTGTCTTCTGTACTAATGGGGTCATATGAGAATACCACTGCCTATGGTGACATGTTCTCTGTGGCTCTGGCTGCCCTAACGTTTTTGGATTGTACTTGGTCCACAGTGAGGTTCAGCCAGCCTGTGAGTCTCCACCCTAGAAGATCAACCTTTATTATTTCCTGCAAGGTTCCTTTTGGCAGAGCTGCCACTTGGCCATTTGAGGATGTCTCAGCCAATTTTCTCATCACTAAAACAAAATACTTGTTGCCTACATCTTAAGGGAGGAGAAGTTTACTTTAGTTCATGTTTCAGTCTGTAGCCAGCTGGCTCCAACACAGGATGGCAGGGCAGAGGGGCCAGGATGGAGGAAATCTGCTCACATCACCCTGGAAGGGGGAACCAGGGAAAGAGATTTAGCCTTTCTGGTTACACCCCCATTGTCCCACCCCTTCAGACCAGACCACACCCCCTAACAGCAAGTCAGCCATGAGGCCTAGGAGCCAATCACCTTCCACAGCCTCTCCTGTAAGTGCATGAAGCTCTTGGGGGACATGTAGATATGTACCCTAACAACAGACAGGAATTTCCAAGTCTTATGATTTCTAGATTACAGATCTCTTTCTTCTCAACTTTCATCTTTCGAATTCTTTCCTCTTACATGGTTGTAGGGCTTTTGGACATAAAAGCTAGCAAAAGAATTACATGTACCCAATTTTGCTTTCTGGTTTCACCCAAATGCAGTGGAATGGCTTGTGTCTAGACGTCCTCCCCCTCAAGTGTCATGTAGTCGTAGGTGGGGCTTTTGGATGTGGCTGCTCCTAGGTTGTGTGATGCTGGGATCCAGGATGCAGCACTAGGATTAAGGGTGTGAGTACTACCAGCCCTAAGGATCGATAGCCTGCCAAGAACATAAAGGGACAGAAAGAAGCTACTATTGATGCATCTTTCTTTCTTTATTTTTTCTTCCTTCCTCTCTCTCTCTCTCTCTCTCTGTCTCTCTCTCTCTCTCTGTCTCTCTCTGTCTCTCTCTGTCTCTCTCTCTCTCTCTCTCTCTCTCTCTCTCTCTCTCTCTCTCTCTCTCTCTCTCTCTCTCTCTCTCTCTCTCTCTCTCTCTCTCTCTCTCTATTTCTTCCCGTCACAACTGGGGATTGAATTTAGGTCCTTGTGCTTGCCCAGGAAGCACTTATTCCACTGAGCCATCTCCCTGGCCCTTCTACCTTTTGTTTTGAGTTGAATATTTCATCTCAGCAGTGAGCAAAGTGACTGAGACACCAACCTTCCACCTTCTTTAAATTATGAAAAACACAATTAGTCCTTAACAATGATTCTGCCAAGTTATAAGGAGTTACATCTATAAGTGCATTTGAAAGGTGATGCCTTCAGAGAAGAAGTGTTTAAAATCATCATGGGGTGGGCCGGGCATGGTGGCGCATGCCTGTAATCCCAGCACTCGGGAGGCTGAGGCAGGAGGATTGTTGTGAGTTCGAGACCAGCCTGAGCTACAAAGTGAGCTCGAGGCCAGCCTGAACAGCATCATGAGACCCTGTCTCAAACACACACACACACACACACACACACACACACACACACACACACACACACACACAAAATCATCATGGGTGCCTGTAATCCTTCCATTCAGGAGACTGAGGCAGGAGGATTGCTGCAAGCTCAAAGCCAGCTGACCTAAGATCAAACTAAGCTTTTAGTTGTGTCATCTTAGGTATTTCTTGCTCAATGAATCCAGAACCTGAGAAGTCAATGACCTAAGGAAGGTCCATAGAAAATTATTCATGCACATTGGGTTGACTATTCCTATTGACCCTGAATAAACACTGAATCAGTCTTATCAACGTTTTTGGATTAAACCTAAAAGAAGACTCAAAATTACTTAAATTTGACATTCTGCATTGTTAAGCAATGGTCAGAACCATGGGCTTGTGCTATGGTCCCTAGAACTCAGTTGACTTTTGGTTACTATCAAGGAACAGCAGAGCATTACTATTTTCTCATGCTGGGGAAAGGAGAAAGGTAAATTGGGCTGATGTCTGTTTTTCATAGTGTCCTTTCCTGACTCTGTGAGTGTGCATTTTGCTTGTTGAAAATGGATGACTATTCTGTAATCAGCTTCTCTCATGGAGTCAGTGAAAGCCAGAATAAGCTATGTGGAGCACCTGGCTTTGAGTGATTCCCAGTTCCATCATTTATTAGAGGAATTATTATGGCAAATCAGTCTAAACCTCTATGGTCTTAAATACCTTCATCTGTAAAATGAGTGTAATGATACCCTTGCCTACTCCTCTCCCAGCATTATTAAGAAAATTATGTGAACTAATGTCATGAATTAATGAACGTATCGAAAAAGATTTATGGTGCATGTGTTGTCTTCCAGAGTACATTAGACATAGCCAATGGAAGGCCGAGCAGAGCAATGGCCACATAGTGCAGTCTGTCATAGCTCATGGTGGTGCACACTCCAGGAGGAAAATGCTGCAGAAAAGCAGAATCACGGTAAGGCTTAGTGAGGAACTGGCAGCAAAACTGAGTTGTGAAGGGTAAGATGGTCACCAGGCATGGAATGATGGGGAGAGATGTTGAACAAAGAGCTTGGCAAATGTTTAGGCTTTGAGGAGGGCCTGAACTAGGTTGGTCACGCTGGAGTAATGAGGGAAGAGAGGAAGGTGAAGGGAGAGTTGCACTGGTCCTGTAAAAAGAGGCATCTGTAGTCTTGTTAAGACTTAGACATTAATCAAGAGTTGGTGAGGTTCCAAGTAAGGCTTAGGACAACATGGCACAGATGTGAGGGCTTTGGGGTATTCATTAGCAGTGCCAGTGTCTTTAGTTCACTTCCAGTATTAGATAGCGGTTGTGCATTTAGGATGCAGAATCAATGGCCTATGTGTGAGTTCCCACTCCAGCAGCTTTTAGTTGTGTGATCTCAAGTAGCTAGTTAAGATCTCTGTGCCTGTCTTTCCTCCTCTTTAAAAATGTGAGCCAAGTGGGGATGGGATGTGGTAATGCTGTCTCTTCAAAGTGTGGTAAAATAAATGCATCAATAAATGAAAATTACCTTAAAGACAGTCGGAGGCATAAGAAATGCTTGGCATGTGTCTTTAAAAATTTTGAAAAATTTTATGCAGGGCATTGTTATGTAGTTTAGGCTGGCTTTGAGTTTAGTATGTACAACTATATATACCCAGCAGGCTTTGAGCTTCTAGCGATCTTCCTGCCTCAGTCTTCTGAGTGGTGGGATTACAGGAGCCCTTCCCTGGCTCACAGGATTATTATTTTCATTACCTGTATTTTGAACCTGTGTCAAATTTGACAGTAGTTTAGCTTTCAGATAAATGAAGAAATTACTTTTGTCTGTTTGGAAATACAAGATGTGGAGAGAAAATCCAAGAGTGGATCAGAAATATTGTCTTGGGCCTGTGGTGTAGCATAGTAGTGATAGTGTGTGCTTAGCACATACAGGCCTTGAGTACACACACACACACACACACACACACACACACACACACACCCCATATCATGGTTTTATGATTGATTTCACTTTCCTCTCTGTAATCTAGGAGAACTCTTCCTTGGTCACTATTTCATCACTCTAATCCTTCACATCATTTTCTAACAACGTATATTAACATACGTTAATAGGCAAGGTCTCCCCCGGCGTAGGTGTAGCTTCCTTACCTGTCACCTGGCAGCTTGGCTGAACTCATTCAAGAGCTGAGCGCACCTGTTCTCCTCGGTGTGGAGCTCCTGGTTTGGAAACTCTGGAACAATGAAGAGGCTGTAGCAGCAAACGTATTAAATTTATCAATTAAAATTTATTTGATTATGACATCTTATTTCTCACTAGAAAACATTGTTCTGCATCCTGCTGCTGCCTTGGTTGCATGGAGCAGTCTCACTTTATTGAACAACCCAAGTCTTTTTATTTTCTGTCTTATGTTTAGAGTCTGCCTAATTGCATGATTCACTTTCACTGATGGCAGAAACCTAACGTCACACAGAGCTGAGAATGAGACCGGTGACTGTTTCTGTATTAACTACGCCGCTGCCTTTTCCTAAGTCCTCTGATAATTGGTAGCATCTCCGCATGCGTGCTTTCTTCCTGTGTGTTACATGACAACAACTTGGTGTCTGAAATACTGTGGGCAAATCGTATCACAGCAGGGAACAATTTAAATCTCTACAAATGAATTTTCATGCATTGGGAGAGATGGGCATCTCAGTGAGTAAAAGAAGAGGAAGGAAGTCAGTGAAAGTCAGCGAGTGCCCTTGTTGTGCTTCACCTAATCCACGCCCTTCTGAGCAGCAGCAGGCATGATCTCTGTCTCAGAGAGGCTCGGGCTGCGGACCTCATTAGCAGAGCTATATTTATATATTTACTCAGAGTCATGCAGTAAGCACAGGGGAGGGCCGTGCTGGCACATAATCTTTGGTAACCTAAGAAATGAGACCGTGGGTTACGAGAAGGTCCAAGACCCTGGTTGATAATTATCTTCTCCTTAGTTGTCATGTTAGGAATGTTGTTTGAGTACTAGTATTAGAAATAAATAAGGAAGGAGGCTGTTTCAAGTCCAGAAGGCACTGGCACTAATATTTGCTATTCTAAGTGATTCACAGAGGTGAGAAACACTGGCCCTGGGGAATTTGTGCCTGACACATTGGCTTCCAGGGAGTTTTCACTGGATATAGAGAAACTTGTGCCTGATAAACTGGGCTCTAGGGAATGAACCAAAACTACTAATCCCTCAACCTACTAGTATACAGCCTTTTCTACATATATGATGCCAAAACTTCCCAGACCTCATTCTGACTGTCATGCCTGATTAAACCGATAGTGACAATTAATCTGCACAACATTCTAGGTACATTGCTTCTTCAGTCTGATAGACAGGTATGGAAGACCTGGGATAGCCTGTTCTCCTGCTTTAGGACCAAGCCAAGACTGTTGATCCCTGAGGCAGAGGACCACGTCTTCTCAACGGCAGAGACAGCTGTGATACAGTCAGAAGGATGGGAGGCAGGCTAGGGTGCGGAGTTGGTGGGATTTGCAGTCATTTGACCATTCACAAAGGATTGTGCCCCTGGAATGGGTTGTGTCTTGGATGCCACTTTACAGGTGGGAAAGTTGAGGCTCAGACTATTAGAGTGACATATTCAAGATTGTACACCAAATAGTGGCAAAGTGCAGCCTAGAATCCTCTTTCTTTGGGGTTCTTTCCTCTGAAGGGGTTTTTAAGCCCCGATTCTCAACTTTGACTTGCATATTAGAAATATTGAGGAACTTTAACATGCTAATACTTAGATTCTAGCCCCAGCAATTCTAATTTAACTGGTGTGGAGTATGTTCTAGGGCATCATGGGTTTAACGAGGCCCCTTCCAAGTTTAAGTGATGGTATGAAGAGATAGGTCCTTTCACAGGTGCACAGGATGAAGGCTCCTTTCTTATTAATCAGACAAGGGCTCTCCAGAAAAGGAGCTTCACAAACCTCTTGTTAGCCTGTTCGCTTCCTTTGTATCACATGATGATACAACAAGAAAGCCCACCACATGCACGAGTCTGTAGGTCCTGCACTTCCCACCCTCCAGGACTGTGAGACAGTGAATTTTTGTTCTTCATAAATAACAGACTCATTGGTATTCTGCAACAGCAGGACTAAGGCACTGTTCATAAAATTCAGTCAGAATGGCCTGAGAACTTTTCAAATAATGATACCTCATCCTTCCATTCTTCTTATTTAATTGGAAAGCTGTGGAGCTTTTACATCTTTAAAAAGTTCTCCAAGTGCAGTCAGGAGTTGGGGACCTATTAAGGGTTGGACGCTATGCACTCAAGACTTGCGTGACTGTGCCCCAGTTCACTTGGTGAGCATGGATGTGTGTGGTCAGAGAGAAGTTATGCACTGTTCCAGCAGCAGGTGGCCATATCGCCATTCTGCTCATCTCTGGTTGGGCTCCTTTAGAGAAGTTTGGAAATTCAGAAAAGTGTTCTTTGTGCCTCCCTCCTCATCTCCAGCCCCAAGGACTCAAAGTAGAGACAGCAGCAAGTCTTGTGCTTGAGAGCTCCACAGTCTTTGAGCAGGAGATGTGACAATGCCCACAGGAGTTGATGTCTACGTTCACTGCCCTCCTGGGCCTTTGGACATTACTGATTTGGGGTTTCCAGAGAAGGGCCATGTGATAAGCAGGTACAAAAGCAAAGGCCAGTAGAGGAAATGCAGAAGAGAGAATAAGAGCCAGTAGATCAGGAAGGACCTTAGAAAATAGGAAGCTCTACATGTTGGTCTTTACTGTTCAGTGAGAACATGGTGCCATCTTTGTCTGCTGCTTTTCCACCTTTCATAATAGTGGCTAAGATCACCCAGTTATTCAGGTTAGTCTTGATCTTCTTGTATTTGTGAAAGATGAAGATGTGGCTCACGGTTCTTAAGAATCATGTTGGAAAGGATTGTGGAAAAATAGTAAGCTGAATGGAGAGGAGGGAAAAGAAACCATGGAAACTTCTCAGGCTTCCTATCTGCTCAGTACCATACAAATGCAGACAGAAGCCTGCAACTGACAAGCCTTTGCTCAATTTCCTGCCTGAACCTCTCGGTGCCTCAGTGCCCCTCTTCTATGAAGGCTGCCTCTCCTCACCCACTGAGAAGCGCTGTTTTCTCTCTTCTTGGTTCCCCAATGGTTTTGTTGCTCCTATAGGGTCTATTAACAGCATGACTTTCTCCTCCTGAGCCTGTAAGTTTCTCTTAAGCAGGAACCTGTGCCCTCATTTAACTGTGCCCCAGAATAGCACTTGCATGCTAGTGTTGATCATATGTGTCACAGGCTTATCCTTCAACTTGGTGGTATAGGAGGTGTGGAACCCTGCAGGAGTGGAGCATAGTGGAAGGCTATAGGTCATGCAGAGCTTGCCTTTGAAGGAACATTGGGTCTCCAGCCCCTGCTGTCTGTCTCTTGCTTCCCTGCCGCTATTAGGTGAACCACCATCCCATGCCACACAGTCTTACCATGATGTCTGTGCCACATCACAAGCCCTAAGTAGCAGGGCCAGGTGACCATGGCTGAAGCCTCTGAAACTGAGCAAGAATACACCTCTTCCTTTATTAAGTTGATTATTTCAAGTATTTTGTCACTGTGACAGCAAACTTTCTACTCATAGAATTCATGGAAAAAAGGACCAATTGAAAAGCCCCTTCTGATTACTCTCCCATCTCATTTACTTTGACATCTGAAATATTTTTTTCTTCTGGGTTCTCTAAGCTAAATATAAACTAAGATCTCTGTGGAGGGCAGTTGCGAAAGAGGCTTCAGCCGAGGTAGTCTTCATGTTGCATAAGTTCAAGAAGTCAGGAGAGCCCTAGTGCTACAGGAGAATGTCGATGCCAAGTGCTGCCATGTTCCTGACCTTGGCAACTCTCGAAAGATCTAAACTGTGGTCTTAGAGATAAAGACTGGGCTTCAGCGCTCTCAATGGCTGGCACTTAACCAACACCCATAAATATCTGCTGGATGAACTTGCCTGATATAACTGAAGGCGTCAGTTCAGAGACTTCAAGTAGCTTCTAATGTGCAGCTTGGCTCCATTTTTTTTCTTTCCTAGCATTATGGGGATAAAAGTAAGCTGAGATGATTCATTAGTCATTGCCAGAACAGTTTTATTGGGCTGACTATTACCATGCATTTAACTTCTCAGATCCCCATAGCATTTTATTGCTGATTATTGTTCCTCTAATCCATTCAACAATGATGGAGTTGCATTCAGCTTAGCAAGGGCCAATCTATTTAGCTAGCTACATGCCCAGTGAGCCCCAGTTAAAATCCCCACAGAGGCCCTCTCAGATGGTACTAGGACCTTTAATTATGTGCTGTTAATAGCGATCACACAGATTTCCTTTGACATTTTCACTCAGCAAGTACTGTAGACATCTGTGATTACCATTGTGTAGAAAAGTTCCTAGTGCAGGTAAAATTAAGAAAGTCTTCAAAGTCCAGAACCAAGGAAATTACTCAGTGTAGAAAAGAAAGGAGGGGGGACTGACAGAGTTCTAAGATTCTTATGTTTACATATACCCTTAACAGAAAACAATTGTTTACATACGGTATTCTTCTGTCTTCATCTTCTTGAAAGAGCACTATACATTTTGCTCATCAAAACATTCATATATAGAGAAATATACGTATGAAAAATATAATTGCAATTAAAGTTTGTGTTGTTACAAAGCATTGTATATGTCACTCTGTGAAATAAAAGTCTGTTCTGTGTGGTGATGGCTTCAAGCTTTATTAGAAGGAAAAATATTTATTTTGTGAGAATGGAAGGCTATATGAAATCTTCAAATATGAGATACACTGAAGAAGAATGTTTTGAGATGAGGTCTGGGCTTTTCTTTGCACAACCACCTTCCTAGCTTTCTCACCCCCACAGGCCATCTATGCAGAAGCATCATTCTGGGCCTCTTGGGCTCTGCATGATTTGAAACTGTTGCTTTTTTTTTTTTTCCTCCTATGCTGAGGATTGAGTTCATTCATACCAGGCAACTGTCATGCCTACTGATCTACATCCCCATGCCTTTAAAAATTTGATTCTGAGCCCGAATCTTGTCAAGTTTCTCTTCCTGGCCATGAACTTGCAGTCCTACTGCAGCCTCCCGAGTAGCTGGGATTACGAGCACGTGCCACTACATCTGGCTGTGGTGGTGCTGAGCAGAATCTGAAAATCTCTAGCATAAAAAAAGACTGTTTCTTCCCTGAAAAGACAACTAGGTAAACCTTCGGTTACCTCTCTTGCCTAACTCTATTGATAGAAGTGGCAATAGCAGACAGATATTTTAAAACATTCTGCTCATTTAATCCTTACTTTGATAATAAGGGAGGTCCTCAGGAAGCTTGGTTCTTATAGAAAATCCCAGATGGCAACATGTGGAAAGTAAAAGTGGGTATCAGGGTTTGTTATGAGACCAGTGTTCAAGAGCAGTTTAGCACCTCCAAAACGCAAGACACACCATGAGGCATCTTCATTAGGTATTTTAGAAGAAAAGATCAATTCCAACAGTAATTCCAATAAAATATTTTATGTATGAGAATTATTTAGTAAATAATTGAGGCACAAATTAAATATAGTTTATAACATCTCTGATGTTTTCATTTCTAGGTAGCCATATAAAATTGAACCCTATAATCACAATTTAGTAGAGCAGTTACATTTTGGGAATTTGCATAGTGGGAAGGGCATAGGGGGAGACGCCACCTTGCCTTGAACTGAGTTGATACAGTATCAAAGCTCACAGAGGCTAACTTATGTGTCCAGGTTCCTCATCTATTAAATGAGGATCTAGGGTCCTTTTCCACGGGAGCCTTTCACAAGCATACTTGGTGTGTGCTGTTGTTGCCATTGCAGTGCCTATGGCACAGGTGGGCAAACTCAACCAGAGAGATCGGCCTGTGATTTGCACTGCCACACTCGCCCTTCTGAGCTCTCTGGCTTTGCCAGCTACAGCGGTGCTCTGTAAATTATTCTGACATGTGAATCTTACTTGGCACTGAAATAGGTTTCTGTGTCCTGGTGAGGACTCTCTGCATGCCACTTGTAGGGCTGCATTTTAAGCTCATCATTAGCAGCTGGATTTCTGCTAATCCCTGTAGTTGGATTCTGCACATCAGAATGGCTTATGGGCTCCTTTTCCTACCAGGTTCCTGTATTTTGTGGCATCATTTGTATCTTGAAATCTGCACATTATGATAAAAATAAAATGAATCACACTCGGCACTTTTTCACACCACAATTATCCTTTGAAAATAAGTGGTTAGAATGTAGTAGGTCTTAGCTATAAGTCACTGTTCTGTCTTTACATTTTCCTGATTCAGAACCTCTAGCAGAATGTCTGTGTGTTTCCCTAATTGTACATGTACTTGATCTAGTTTCATTCTTTCTGTTTTAGGTGTCACTTCTATGTACCTAAACTCGAAGAAGTCACATAGATCCAACTGCAGATGTTTGGTTGAGAGATTTTTTAAAGGGCATGAATCTAACTGTGAAGTTCCCTTTCAATGGTTGAACTTGTACTTCAGTGTCAGTAGAATTAACAAAAAAAATTGTCAAATAAATATTGGAGGCCTATTCCCAGATATAATGACCTAACAGATTCATTTGGTTTCTAAGAATCTGTATTTGCTCAACAGATTAAAGAAGCAGGTACAGGGGCTGGAATTTCGATTCCTGGATCTGCCATGCCAGTCCAATCCCTGGGGCATGGTGGTGCACTCCTGTAATCCCAGCACTTGGAAGGCTATTAATAGGAGAATTACTATGAATCTGATCTAGTAGTGAGACCCTGAGCACCCTGTAGACCTTTCCCTAAAAATACAGAAAAAAAAGAACCTGCATTTCCATCACCAGCCTCAAGTGATTCTTTTCTTTTCTTTCTTTTTTTTTTTTTACATTGCAAACTGTTTTCATAATGTTTTGGTATTGTACAAACCAATATTATACTTACAGACATTATTATAGCAGATGTTTATAATCAGTGAATTAAGAGAGTGTAGCTGTTTGCATATCTTATTTTTCATACCTGAATTATATCACAGATTCAATAATTAATATTGTCTATCTTGTTATTTTCCTAGTGATTGTCCATGGTACTAGAAGCCGACATAATATCTTGTCCAACCACTATTAGTGCAAATGTTGCTTCTCATAGAATTATGCAGAAGCACAGCATATTTATCCCAACTGTACTGTCCATAACACACATCATGATTCTTCCTTTCTATACCCTTTCCTTTGTCAACATTTGTCAAAGATGGGCACTCCATTGTCATTCAACTAATTTAGGTGCCTGAACTAGATGACACAATCCAAAACAGTCCAGCATTCCACAACAATAGTGAGTTATCTGAAGAAGTTGTTGACTACAGCCATTTACAGCTCAACTTATTATTATGGCCCTGCAGTGTATACCTCATTTTTATACTTTTCTGCTGGATGGTTAAGACCTAGATGGAGCAGGACCTATATACCAGCACATGTACTTTTTGTTTCTGATGAGGTCAGTGAAGTCCCCTCAGGGTTTATCTTGTAATCCTGTACCTTACTCTGTAGATCCTTTGTCTGTGTCATCCATGTGGATGAGTCACGGCCAATGCTTGACCAGTTTGCTCTCTGTGAGAGCCTGAGAGAAAGTTTTCTCTCCATGTGACTCTCCCCAGGGACATATCATCCATCTCTTTCTCTGTGGCTCCATAGTCTCCTTGTTCAGAAAATTTGGAGCTCACCTGAGTTTCATGATGTTGCAGTACAGGTTCTCCTATGTCCCAAGTCTTCTCTGACCTTGAAAGGTTAGGGCCAAAATGTTGGCTGGCCTTGTGGCTCTTCTATTTCTCCAACTTTGATCTGTGAACTTAGGTTGTTAACCATCCAGAAGAAAAGCTGCTTAGTACCCTGCAGCATATGCCACTCAGTGTGAGCCTCAGGTGATTCTGATGTAAATGGACACAGTGCTACAGGTGTCATTCAGTGGCTTTTAGGATGGTTGATGCATGGTAAGCTCATCATTGACAGCTGGATTTCTGCTAATCCCGGAAGTTGAGTTCTGTACATCAGGATGGTTTATTGACTCTTTTTTGTTAGTCAGGGTCCTGTATTTCATGGTATGATTTGTATCTTGAAATCTGTGCATTCTCTGCAAACCACCTATTCTCCTTTCTAGGGCAGGTGCTCAGAAACATTCTTTTTGGACTTTTCTACTACAGTGGCTCTCCTTACCTCCTGTTACTCTTAATTGTGATAGATCAAGTTGACTTCAGTAAGAACTGCCTAGAAAATAGAGAGTTCTGTTCTGGGTGTGTCCATGGCTAAGTGAAACACAGGCCAGCCAATTGATGGGGCAAGACCCACCCTGAAATGGGTCCCACCAACCAGTAGAAATGTGAACATGAACTGCTTCTTTCAACACATGGGGAGAAATAAGGTAGCCAATTCTATACTGAAAAATGCTGTTTACATCTTTCTATTTATAAAAAAGAGAGTTTTGCCATATGAACTGATTTTAGCTAATTTGATTGTTTAGCGGTATTTAGTTTCATTTGTTAAAATTCTAAAATATTCCTTACATGCTCCTTTTCTCCGCTTTTTTTCTATTAGGCAGTATTATTATTATTTTTAATGAAAATAGCTGTGGACTAAATTCTGCCAAATCTTTCCACTATTATTGCAATAGAGATATCAAAATAGTCATTGAAATATTTGTTGCTATTCTCTAATTTTTGAATTTTTTTTTGTATTTAGGGTGTTCAGGGTCTCACTACTAGATTGGACTTATAGTGATTCATCTATTTTCAGCCTCCAAGAGCTGGGATTATGGGCGCACGCTACCACGCTGAGTCTCAGTTGTGGTCTCAGCATGCCCTGGTGGCGGGGCCAGCATGGCAGGCCTGGGGCTCAAACCCCTGGGTCCTGCACCTGCTTGGAGGTGCTTTAATCTGCTGAGCTACTTGGCTAGCCTTTAATTTTTGACATTTCTCTAGACATTTTAAATGTGAGCTGAAGAAACACCACTCTGGTGTCACAATGTGAGCTTCCTGAGTGGATAAGAGGGTAGCTCTCTGTGAATGAGAGTGACATGGCACCTGATACAGTGCTAGATTGATCTATCAGATTAGGATACTGGGTTTGCTGATTTTATTCTCCTGGTAGAAGGCTGATGAGGCCATAATGATCTATCCATATCCTCAATTCTAATTATTTTCCTTTATTTTATCTGAGAAAAGTGGTTTTAAATATTCTTTGTGCAAGTAAATGAGCCCTCTGGTATTGATTTTAATAACCATATTTAAAATTGTTACTAAAGTCTTTCAGAGTTGGTTATACTTATAAGTGAATTTCATCTGTTAACTGCATGCCTTTAGACAACCACTTTCTAAATGGAACAATTTGGAATAAATTGTATCCAGCAGGTATTAGCACGCAACTATTTCCTCTTTACCTGGAAGGTGTTGTTTTCAAAGTTTAGAAGCATTTTAGCAATCCATGTAAAGCTTGAATTAAAAGTGGAATATACTAGGTTTTTCCAGTCAAATTTTGGGCCTTGTGTGATATTCTGAAAGATCATTATTGGGGAAACCAGAATTCCATTATCCATGTTGCTAGTCTCTCTCCTTTTCCTGCAAGGGGACAGCATCAGCCCTAGTTGAGAATTCCTGTCAAAGACCATAGTCCAAGAACCCTTCTACTATTTGTGTTGCTAAAAATAATTTAGAATCCCATAAGGTTAAACCGAGAACCTGAGTGGGTGGGTGCAAAGTTAAGGCTCGAAGCTGCTTAGCAATGGGGGCAGGAAGTGAATCTGTCTTGAGCTGGGGCTGGGATTGGGGGTTAGGAGCATGGGGGATTTGACAGCAGGGTTACCGAGAGGGGCCAAAAGGAGTGTGACGCCTCTGGTGTCAGGATGGTAGGCAAGACCTAATGGGAAGTCTAGTGTGGGATTTTTATGTTTGTCCTCTGATGCGGAATGCAATATGTTCCTGCTGAGTGCTTTGTGCATTTCTGATAGTTTGGGAATGGGAAAATGAACATTCACTGAAAGAGTGCAGTTAACACCAGAGGTGACTTTGAGAATGTGCATCTTTTAGCAATGACACAAACATTAGTAAAGGTAGGGGACCTTCTGTTGTGTGGGGACTGGTGATTTGAGAGAAAGCTTGTTTGTCTTTTGGTCCCACCTGGTGATCCCATTCTTGGGTTAAAACTAGTGTTTTATTTCAACAAATGTTTCTAGAGGGCCTGTTATTTGCTCAGCTAGGTGCAATAAGTAGCAACATATTTCTGCTTAACTGTTTGATACATCACTGACCATCACCTCTGAAGTGAATCCATGGTCTAATTCAAGATGTTTGCAAGGGAAAAGGTGCAGTATTGTTCTTCCCAGCTGTGGTTGCAGACTGGGATCTCTGGGGGAGGTATTTAAAACTTTTGATGTACACACAAACATGTATGTTCTTAGTCCAACAATACTTGCAACCCCTACATTTCTCTTTTTCAAGCTCCATGTGGAAATGAAAGAAATTTAAGTTTCTGTGTATGACTCCTGTTTTCCAAGAAGCACTGTTTCTGAAGTATCACCTTCTCTTTTGTATGTTTATGTAACAAGGCAATGGGGCTTCATTGTACAGATCTCAAACTGTAAGACACTCTCATAACTATCATATTTCTCAGGCTCAGGTGATCTACCTGTGTCTTGTAGCCCTGATATCTGTTATAGCAGCCTTCCAGCTCCAGCCAATGCAGTAATGTTGTCAGTGTCTTGGAATGCATTGCATGGGGTTTGATGTACATGTCTCTGCTCTAACCATCAAGTCAGTCTCCTTAATATATATTCAGAGAAACCAATAAAAGATTACATATGACAGAAGAACACTGCCCAACCCAAAGTCTAGTCATTCATGCTGTCTCTTCTGGAAAAAGATACTAACAATGTTTGAGAGTATCTAATTTTATTTTTTAGGAAAAGCAGACAATCATTCCTGTGTTGTTTCTTTGTTCATCAGTAACTGCACTGAAAAAAACTGTGCGGTTTTCTTCTTTTGCTTCTAGCCCTAATGCTGTTTTTGGCTTCTGTAATCAGATGAGTAATTCCATGAACGTTTAGTCTGTTTTATGGCTGTGGCACTCCAGGAAAGCAGAGCAGCTCACCGGCCCCACTCCACAGCCGGCTCTAGCTGGGCGAGCTCCCGACATCTGTTTCTCTAACAAAAGGCCTACAAAAGCGAAATAAATCATTTTCTCTACCACCATTTCCCTTGTACATTAAAGGCTGGTCACCTAGAGCCACGATCCAGGCTCTGAATTGGGTTGCAGCATCTGATCTGATGGCACAAAGAGAGATCAATATCTGCCCCTGTAAAAAGTCAATGGAACATAAATTAGGATAAGAATATTTTCTAACTCTGGCCCCAAGCAGTGACTAGGTTGGGTGCATGCCATACTTTTGGTCAATGAAAAACAGAAAATAGTTTTACTTAACAGCAGGATAGACTATGCTAGGATTCTATTTTGTACTATTCTACTTCTCTTTATTGATTTCCAAATAATGAATTGAAGCGTGAAGATCTTCTCTAAAGTTAAGTTTACCAGCAAAATGTTATCAGAAAGTTTCTAATGGTGGATAGAAGAATAGATGAAACCAGATGAGGCATTAGTGTCTGCCAGCTCTGAGCACCTTGAGCACAGGAATGCTGCTACCTGGTCCTAAGACAATCTTAGCATCTCTAAGAATGTTCTAGGGTTGGAGTTCAGTTTGCTACTGAGGAAACGGAAACTGAGGCTCCATCTCTAGTCTTTCCTTCCATCTGGGCTTTTTCCAACGTGAGTTCCAAATTCTTTTCACAATTTCCAGAATAGAAATAACTTTTTTTATCTGATAGCAAAATGCAGGGCTAGGGCTTGTAGTTCAGTGATAGAGTGCTTGTGTAGTAGCCAGAAGGCTCCAGCTCTGAAAAAAATAACTCAAGGTGCCCACAAGATTAGAAGCAAACACATTGCACCCACTCTACCAATACTCAGCAATTACAATGGATCACTTTTTAATATGCCTATTTCCAGTATTTTAAATTTTTTGGGCTCTCATGCACATAGATTTCAAAAGTAAGGTATCACGTTGATAGTGTGTAGTCTTTGTGGAATAAAAAACAATTCCATTGTTTTTGAATTGATTGAGAAGTATCAGCAAAGGTATAATGCAAATGGATGTCAGAATGTCACATTAATTTTTGGTGTCCAGACTGGAGGGTGGTCTTATGGCTATAGGCAGGAGAACTTCTGATTCTGAGAGTCATTATTGGAGAGGCTTCCTTATCTAGCCACAGGTATTTTTGGACTGTAGCTGTTGGTCCATATAGGGTAGGCTCCATTCAGATTGACCACACTGATAGCAAAAAGCATCTAGACTCTTGATAGTTCACTTCATAGACAACAAGAAAATTGACTGTGTTTATCTTTTTTATTTTTGAACTCAGTCTAAATTCCTTCCCTTGGGATGATTGAGGGTAGAAGGTGTGATGTAATGCTAATAAAAATTTTTACTAGAAAGAAGAAAATGCAAGAGTACTGCCCTTATATTAAGGTCAGTACTATTTTCTATTTGTTATAATCTGGTTTGTTTGTTTGTTTAATGTAGCATATTCTTCTTTATGTTCTGTTCTACCATATTCCCCTTTGGTTGAATGGAAAAAAAAAAATTAGGTTGGTTTAAGCTAAACAGCAGAAGAGTGGCCAGAGCAGAGTAGCTTGAAGAGTCAGTGGAAATGGGCTGGACTCCAGCTACTTAGCTCTCACAGGACAGGAACTCAAGCAGCACCAGTGTTGTCTCTCCTCTGAGATTTCATAATGATTGATAAGCAAGGGCACAGCTCACTCACATCATCCAAAATACCCTTTTCTCCCAATTTTCAATGGCCATGTCACTGATTTTAGTTATATTTTGTCTTCCAGTACTGTGATTAAACCACTCTCCCAGCTCTATGACTTCTCAATGTATTCCCTAACTTCCCTTTCTTCTTCTTAAAGATGCACAGTTAACTCCCTTCTCTTCCTTGTCTTAACCTCTCTCGAACTCCCACACTGAAGCTCTGCAGCCCTACCAAATTCATATGCTGAAATCTAATTCTGGTGTAAGGCCACTAGGGAATGGGCTTTTATGGCACGGTCAGGTTATGGAACCCTCGTGGATGAGCTGAGTCCTCTTATAAGGGACTGAGAGACCAGAGTTTTTCCACAGTGTAAAACCACCCTGAGGTGGCTCCTTTGTGAACCAGGATGTGGACCTTCAGCAGATCCTGGGTTTCATAGTACTTTGACCTTGGACTTCCTAGCTCTTGGGCTGCAAGGACAAAAGATTTATTTATTTATATTCAGTTTATAGTACTTTGTTATAGCAGTACCAGTGGGCTAAAACATTTTGTCAGCTGTATTGTGGGTTAGTATCTTAAAGGAAGGGAGCTTTTATAAGCCTTTTGTAACCATAATTATTACCTTTCATGTGGTGTCTGCAGGCTGATTCTGAAAACAGAAAACTAATGCAATGCTTATACTTTTAAGATATGTAAAATTTGCTAATTGCTAAACAAAAATGCTCTGATTCAAATTTCTTTTATGTGTTTAAATATAAATCTCATTTTTAAGGTAAAGAGGAATCTTCTTTCTTACTTTTCACCAATGATTCAAAGCTATTCATCATTTTAGTTACTGCACATATAATTAATGACATCCTTGTATGAATTTTTTCATGCTTTTAAAACTTTATTGAGATATGACTTACATACCATAAATTAATCCATTTGAAGTGTGTAATTCATTGACTATTTAGTGAATTTATAGAGCTGTGCAAGCATTCCCATACCCAGGCTTAAAATATTACAATCATCTCATAAAATTCCTTTGCAATTTTGGAGCAAATTTCTGCTTCTTTCCCTAACTCCTGGCAAGTGCCAACCTACTTTCTCTTCTCAGATTTGTATTTTCATACATATCATAAAAACAGATCATATAATGTGTAATCTTTTATGTCTGGTTTCTTTCATCCAGCATGTTTCTGAGATCCACCCATGTTGAAGCATATACCAGTAGTTTTATCTTAAAAAAATGATTCAGTAATGTTTCAATGGGTAAAGGTACTACATTATGTGTATACATTCACACTTCAATAGATATTTAAATTGCCCTTGCTTCTTATCTATTATGAGCAACAATGCTTTTAAAATTTGTGTCTTAGTGTGGACAAATATTTTGCTGTCTCTGGTAGGTGTTAAGAGTAGACTCATTGGGTCATATGCTAGGTGTATATTTAACATTTACAGTGAGCTGCCAAACTGTTCCCTGAGGTGGCCCCTTGCCATTTACATACCTCCCAACAAAGTATTAAAGTTGCAGTTTATACTTCATATTTTCATATTTAGATTAAGGCCATTCTAGGATTGTGCAGAGATATCTTAAATTAGAATTTTACCATGATTGATGTTATTAAGAGTGTGAAGTTAGTATTATTCTTTTTTAGATGTATTTAGTACAAGGTCTACCAGGTCTCACGACACAGAGCAGACTCACAGTGATCCTCCTGTTTTCAGCTTCCCAAGCGCTGGGATTATAGGCATGGACCACCAGGCTCAGTCTCAGTTGCAGTCTCAGTGTGCCCTGTGTGCGGGGCCAGTACAGCACACTGGGGATTGAACTTGTTCCCTGCACCTGCCTAAGTAGGCACTTTAATCTACTGAGCTATCTGACTAGCCCCTGAGAAGTTATTGTTTAGTGAGTGTAGTATTTCCATTTTGTTTGTTTTTTTCTTTTAGATAAATTGCAATTCAAAGATATAGTATAACTAGTTAAGATTAAGCAATATTCAGAAAATTAAATACTAATTAATTAAAAATTAAATGTTCCAAAACAATTGAACTAAGAAAGTTTTCATGATAGTAAAGAAGTACTAAGAATAAAATGTAAGATAAATTCTGGAATGACAAGTAAAGTACCATCACTTCTGACAGTTTGGGGATAGGATATCACACAAAGTTCTAGTGAGTGTGGACATGGATAATGACCATGACACTTACTGGTGGCCAGGTACAGCTATTTCCTTGAAATCCACCCTGTAGACCTATGTGGAATCATGACCCATAGGGTGCAAGAGAAGTCCATTTGTAGAGGTGCTGATGGAAATATTTTGCTGCTGTTTACAAAAGAATAACTGAAAGACTGTATACCTCTTATTCTCCTGTGTTTAACTGTTTGCCCTATTTGGTGGGTTCTTTGCATTCTCATTCATGGGGTTGTGATCCTTTTGCTCCCTCTCTCAGTAGTCTGTGTAGGCTTGGCTTTGTCATCATGAAATTCTTTAGTTGTTCTTTGTCATGGAAGTATTTCACTTCTCCATTATGCTTGAAAGAGAGTTTTTCAGGGTATATCAGTCTGGGCTGGAATTTGTTTTCTTGCAAGACTTTAAATACTTTGCTCCATGCTCTTCTTGACTTGATGGTTTGTGAAGAGAAATCTGCTGTTATTCTGAGGGGTTTTCCTTTAAACGTGATCTGTTTCTTATTAGCGGCTTTTAGTATACTGTTCCTGTACTGAATTTCTGGGATCTTGATTATTATATGTCTGGGAGTGGTTTTAATTGGGTTGATGTTATTTAGGGTTCTATATGCTTTGGCTTTCTGAATATTAGATTGTTGCCCCATATTTGGGAAGTTTTCTGCCCATATTCTTTTTATATCATTTGTATTGACTCCTTCCTTCTCACTGATGCCTATTAGTCTCACATTGTTCATCTTCGCATCATCTTGCAGGTGTTGAATTATTTCTTCCTGTATCCTAGTTATTTTAAAGAGATCTTTGCTTACTTTTTCACTAGCTGCAATAGTATCTTTAAGGTCAGAGAGTCTATTTTCACTTTTACTCAAACAGATTTGCTAGCTTGTGACTGAGGCTTTAATTTCCTGTATATCACTTTGGATCTGGTTCATACATTCTATTTTTTTTCCTATGTTGCTTATTCAGGACATCCATCATTTTTATTTTCTGCTTTATTTTTGTATCAGTGTATTCTTTAGAAGCACTTAGTACTTCTTTGATTATAGTTATCACTAAATTTTTTACTTCAGAAGTTATTTCTGATCTGATCTCTTCTATACCTTTCTGCAGTTTCTTTACTTCCAACACTATTTTTTTCAGAGGTTGCAGGTGTGTGATTCCCAATTTCCTCCACGCTAGTGTCTTCTGCATTTGTATTGGGTGGACTTGGGGCCTGAGACTCCTTTTTTGTTCCTTGTCTTTGTCATTTTGTGTGCCACTGATTTTTGACCTTTGGTGTAGAGCTTAGATGGAGTTATTACCTTAGCACCAGATCTAGGAAGTTCAGATTCCTGCAGGTGGGTGTGGCTTGGGTCTGGCTGCGGTGCTTCACTTCTTCCTACTGCAGCCTTGCAGGTGAACCCTTGGTGTCACTCTGGCAAGGTGATCTGCTCCTGAATCAGCTGGGTGGGTCTTGCCTCTACCCTCTTTGCAGGGAGTTCTGCTGAAGGGTTCCATGCTGGGCCTGTGCTCTGGGTCACTTCAGGATCCTGTGGCCCAGGTGGTCTCACTCATACCTATTTTGTTTTTTTTCTTTTTCTTATTTTCAATGCATCAGTCAATGAAAAGAGTTCTGTGGATGAGTTGTGGTATGGTTGCCAAACATTAATACTACATTAATAATTTAATATCACTGAACTGCATACTTACAATTGTTTAATAGGATAAATTTTATATTTTATGTATTTTACCATTAAAAAAGGCTTTAGTTACATATCATATTATCCTTAACTAACTGGTAAGTACCACTGTTTCCAGTATAAAAAGACACTAATTGGACAGAGTAACTTTTGGACTCTTTTGACCTTCTGACCCTTGCACATCTGAAGACTGGATGTTTGTCCCCACTGAGGCTGCGGTGTAAGGCTCCATCTTGGAAGTAGAGAGAAGCAGCCCTCACCAAACACCTACATTTTTGGCACCTTGATCTCAAACCTTGGAGTCTCTAGAAATGCACACCTTGAACATTTATTGTTTATAAGTTACTCTGTGGCATTTTATTACAGCAACAAAAATGATTTAAGAAGCAGTCCTTTGTCTGAGAACAGTTAGCAAAACTCTTGCTACACTGTGGTTTGTCTCTTCACAGTGTTGTTGGTTTCTTTTGCTGTCAAAAGCTTTTGGATAGGATGAGAATCCAGTTGTTAATTCTTTGTGATAGTAGTTCCTGTGTAATGGATTTGGTTCATAGAATCTTTTCATGCACCAGTGTCTTCAAGAGTTCTACCTGTTCTCTCTTCCAGCAGATTTAGTGTTTCTGTTTTAATATTTACATGTTTGGTCCGTTTCAATTTTAGTTTAGTGCATCATGAAAGATATGGGTATAGTTTCAATCCTCAGCATATAGAAAATCATTTTTCCAGTGCCATTTATTAAACCCCTTCCAGTGAAGATGATGGTATCTTTTTTCAAAGATAAGGTTGATGAGTGTGTTTATAGTTGAGTCTGCATCTTGTAATCTGTTACATTGATCCTCAGGTCTGGCTTTTTTTTTTGCCAGTACCATGCTGATTTTATCATGGTAGCTTTTGGTTCTTCCTATCCATGAGTAAGGAATAACTTTCCATTTTATGAAATTCTCTTTAATCTTTTCTCAGGGCACTGTAATTTTTAGTACATAAATCTTTTATTTCCTTTGTGAGATTGCCTCCTAATTATTTCATTTTTTGGATGTCATTGTGAAAGATACTGTTTCCCTAATTTCTCAGTGAGTTTGTTGTTTGTGTACAGTAATGCTGTTGATTACATCCCATTACATCGCTGAATTTGGTTGTTAAATCAATATGTCTTTTGACAAGGTTTTGGGGTTTTCTCTGTGGAATATCATGTCATCTGAGCATAACAGTAAGTTCACTTCTTCCTTTCCTATGCTTATTCCTTTTTATTTATTTATTTCATTTGCTTATTTGGTACAGGGTCTCACTACACAATTTGTGGTGATCCTCCTGTTTTCAGCTTCCCCAGCACTGGGATTTCAGCTATGCACCACCACAACCAGATTCTGTCACCCCCTCAGCGTACCCCAGGGGTGGGTCTGGCAAAGTGTTTGGGGCCTGGGATTGAATCCTGGTCCCTGTGCTTTCCAGAGCAGGTGCTTTGTCTGCTGAGTTATCTTGCTGGCCCTTCCTTTTATTTTTCTCTCTTATGTAGTTGCTCTGGCTAATGTTTCTAGAACTATATTGAATAGGAGTGATGGTAGTGGACATCCTTGTCTTTTTCCTGATTTTGGAGTGAAAGTTTTCAGTTTTTGTCCATTTGGTATGATTTTGACTGTTAGTTTGTCATAGATGGCTTTTATCAGATTGAAGTATAGACCATCTTTTCCAGTTTTCTGTAGGTTTGTAAAAATCATGAACGGGGCTTGGACATTATCAAAAGCTGCATCTACTGAGATGATCATAGCATTTTTATGTTTGTTTTGTTGATATGGTATATTACATTTATTGATCTGTATATGTTGAACCATCCCTACATTCCTGGGATGAATCCCATTTGGTCATGGTGTATAATCTTCATAATGATTTGCTGCATTCTGTTTGATAGTATTTTACTGAGGATTTCTGCCTCTATGTTCATTAGGGTAGATTGGCCTGTAGTTTTTTTTTTTTTTTCATTTATTTTTATTTT
>PVKA01020718.1:0-21384 GCA_004027165.1 Ctenomys sociabilis
AGATGTCCATCACATGAGGAATGGTTGAAAAAGATGTGGTATTTCTATATAATGGAGTATTACTCAGCTATTAAGAATGATAAGTTTGAAGCATTTATACTGAAGTGGATGCCACTTGAACATATACTCATAAGTGAAATAAACCAGACACACATGTGTAAATATCGTATAGTCTCCCTAGTATAAGAAGTGAAAAGCATAAATACAAAAGGAAATGTACAACAAGTAAAATCAATTGAGTCAGATAAGGCAAAGTGAATGGCATATGCTGCAGGATACTAACCAGCTTTTCTTCTGGATGGTTAACAACCTAACATCACAAGTCAGAGTTGGAGAAATAGAAGAGCCACAAGGCCAGCCAACATTTTGGCCCTAGCCTTTCAAGGTCAGCGAAGACTCAGGACATAGGAGAACCTGTACTGCAATATCATGAGACTCAGGTGAGCTCCAAATTTTCTGAGCAAGGAAATTGTGGAGCCACAGAGGAAAGAGATTGAAGTTCCAAAGCACCTAAAGTCTTACAACAAAACAAATTTCAACCCAGACTGATGTATCTGCAGAACTCTTTCAAGTATAATGAAGTGAAACTTTTAGGACAAAGAATAACTTAAGAATTTCATGATGATAAAGCCAAATCTACACAGACTACTAAAAGGTGTTCTGGAGAGAGGGAGAAAAATGACCATAGTTCCATGAATGAGAATGGAAAGAACCCAAAAAATAGGGCAAACAATTAAACACAGGAGAATATATGGTATACAAAAGCAGTCTTTCAGTTATCCTTTTGTATGCAGCAGCAAGATATTTCCATCAGCATACTCTACAGTTGAGCTTCTCCTGCACCCTATGGGTCATGATTCTGTCTCAGTCTACAGGGTAGATAAGAAAGAAATAGCAGTAGTCAGTCCCACAGGTGACACCTGGCTACCAGTAGTGTTATGGACATTATCCATTTCCACAACATACTAGAATTTTGTGTAATATCCTATCCCCAAACTATCAGAAGTGCTGGTCATTTATCTGCCATTCCAGTATTTATCTTATGTTTTATTCTTAATAATTCTTTATTATCATGAAAACTTTCTCTTAATTCAATTGCTTTAAAACATTTAATTTTTAATTAATTAGTATTTAATTTTCTGAACATTGCTTAATCTTAATTTTTGGTTTGTTTTAACTGCATATTTGACTTATGATCTATTTAAAAGATATGGTATTATATTTTGTTAGTATTACAAACTTTAAAATGTATATTTCCATTTTCCATTGACTTTATATTACTTCCCTATCTTTTACACACTCATACACACACACAAACATATATGAAAATGATATGTGTATAACTTGATGTAAGATTGATACTGTTTCATAAAAATCTTTAATGAACTTTTAAATTCATATATTTTACACAGTCTTACATAACTATCATTTTGAGAGCTCTTTATTCTTCACCCAGGAGCATACAGAAATTTCTCTTGCCTTCTGAACTATGCTTTTTGTCATTTCCTACATGCTACCTCTGGAGGTATTAGAATATTTCGATTTTGTGTAATTTGGAAAATATTTTAGTTTTCAAAGGTATGTTTGCTAAGTGTAAAATTCAAAAAGGACAGATTTGTTTCTTTCCTTTCTTTCTGTCCTATAATTAGTCTAGTTTCTTACACACTTTGTCTTTTTTTTCTTTCTAATGTGGAATAAGATGCCGTTTAATTTTTTTATTCCATAGCTAATTTTTTTCTGTATATGCTTTAATGATTTTTTCTTTATAATAGTTTTGGGCAATTTTATTTTAGTATATCTGGGTATGATTTTATTCAAATTTCTTGTGCAAAAGGTTCATTTTTCTTGGAAATGTGGTGTTAAAAATTTAAATTCAGAAATTTATATCTTTAAATAATCACTGCCTATCTCTACTTTGAGAATTTTAATTATATGAATATGAGTTTCTTGATTTTGATGCAGAGGGAACTATTATATGACTGATCTGTAAATTCTTCATTTTTGTTTTGGACAATTTTTATTGTTATATTCATTTAACTTTGTAAATTATTTACAATGTACAATCTAGTATTAATCTCATGCGATGTATTCATTTCAGAAATATTTCTCTGAAAATCACTGTCTATATCATATATCTTTCACATTTCAGTATTTGTCTGCAATTTTTAATGATATGTAATTATTGATTTTCAATAAAGTTAAAGAAAAAAATCAAAAATCATGTTTAAGTTGCTTTATCTCATGTTTAAGTTGCTTAATTTTATAGCAATTAGTTTGAATGTCTTTGAATGTTTGTATTGTCCTTTAAGCATCAAGTTGCATATGAAAACTAACAATATTTGTTCAGCAGGGCTTGAATCATTTAATAGATCTTTTTGTTCTACAAACAGTTCATCCCATTGACAGATGAAATTACATGCATAAATCTTATTGGTCAGTCATAGACAACTAGTTATTTGCTCCATTACTTTTTATTTGGGATGTTTATTGAGGAAAATTTGCATGATAGACAGCAAATCTTCAAATAGGAAAGAATTCAGCAAGTATACTAATGTAGTTGCCAAGGAGGCCCCTCTTTCTGTGAGCTTCCACTAGCATAGTAGTTTTTAACGTGCAAACGTCTTTGTAAGAAGGACTTCTACAGTTTCTGGTACTTAGCACATGATAGCAATGTTACAGCCAGTACAAGGATCTTTAGATTAGACGGATACAGCTCCATTTATTCTCCAATAGGACAAATGTAAAGAAAAATTTTACTAAATCATCAAATTTTAATTAGTACATTTTGTGCTTTGAAGCGGATACTGGTGCTTTGCAAACAGCAAAAAATATGCAGCACAGTTTTGATTGTAAAATATTGTCATCTAAATATTTCAAACTAAAAAAGATCTTACCTAGACTCATACAGCAACCATTTTGTTCCCACAGACAATGTGGGCCTAGATTTCAGATTTATTTTACAAATTAAAAACTGTCAATCATGGAAGACAGATCTGTTGTTTGCACCATGTTGACCTATTTTCCTTATTAAATGGCATGAGGGTTCAATTTTACCCCACTACTCATCTTCATATATCTTTTTCTGTGAAATCTCCTGTGTTCAAAATGAATGATATAACCTGAAAGAATATTTCTCGAAGTCTTAACTGAAAATACCATAACAACATTTAAAAGTTAGTAAGTAACACTCAGGTATATAATCTATCCCAAACATAATACTAAGTTAAACTTTCTAGAAAAACAAAAATGCACATATATATATATATATATATATATATATATATATAATCTTTACTATTTTACATTTTCTAAATTTTATTGTTGATGTGTGTTATATACATTCCCAAAACACATACATTCAAATATTTGACATTTTATGAGTGGATTCATAAATTTTCAGTCACGTTTGCACTTCTAGGTATTTGTAGATCCCAGGTTAAAATGTGAGAAGATAACCCATGGATGGTAGGACATAATCTTATATTGGCATTTAAAGTAGTTTGGTTTTTCATTACTAAAGAAAACCCTACTGTTCAGATGATGTTATATTAAAAATAGAGTTTGAGCATTAAGTTAAATTGGATGGAAGAATAATGTTTATAATATGGAAATGAAGATTAGAATGCATTTCATTTTCAGAGGCAGGATGCAGACAAGCCTTATAAGAAGGTCAACAATTTTGCATATGCTAATATCAGGATACACTCAGGAGGTGGGGCAAAAACAAAGGACCTGAAGGTTACAGGACAGGGCAGGAAAGGTCATGACCAGAAAATACACATTTTGAGCTTTCTTTTCAGACACCAACATCTACAATCTTAATTAATTCAGCAACTTCTCAAATATGTTCCTGCCTCATTGTTATCTCACATTTAAGTCATTTTGTGCATGGAAATTAAAATTTTTCTCATTACAAGAATTATTTAATCATCAGTATCAATGCCAAGTTAACCAGATATCAATGAACATGTACTAGAGAGAATTCTTTTAAACATGTTGAATGTGAAAATGCATTTAGATAGTTTTGACTATATTATGCACCACAGAATTCATACTGGAAAGAAATTCTTTCAATGCAAGGAGAGTGGAAAAGCCTTCCAAGTTAATGCCTATTTAATTCTTCATCAGAGAAGTCACACTGGGAAGAAACCTTCCCAAAGTGTAGAGTATGGCAAAGGATTTAGCTTTAATTCTAATTGTGGTATACACCAGGCTGTCCACACTTAGAAGAAACCTCATGTGTGTAAAATCTATGGGAAAGCCATCAGGTTAAACTTCCAATTTGATCAGCGTCAGAGTAACAATAATACAGGAATATCTTAGTAGTGAGAAGGATGTGAGACCTCTGAAGGTAAAAGTTGAAATAGGTCATGCGTTATCAGATTCACTTTAGAGGAACTCTCTGGGAGGGAAGTGAATATGCCAGTTTTCACATGAAAATATATCTTTTCTGTTTTATTTAATTTTTAATCAAGAAGTTGGTTATTGGTAAAAGCAAAGTTATATTAAAATTAGGAAAAATCTCTCCTCAGCAGCATCAAGAACAATTGATTTGGAGGGCTGGGAAGATGGCTCAGTAGAATAAGCACTTCCCTGGCAAGTGCAAGGGTCTGAGTTCAATCCCCAGTTTTGAAAAAAAAAATGCACATTTGATTTGGGCCAATGAGATAGCTCAACAGTCTAAAGCACCTTTCTTAGGCAAGCTTGGGCATGTGTTCAGGGACCACGGTTTGATCCTGGGCACCACAGGCCTTGCCAGTCTCACCCCCCCAAGGTGGACTAAGGTGGCCACAAGAAAAGAACATTACATTCTCTAGAAACAAGCAATTATTTTATGAAATTTTTATGGAAAATTATAATTTTCCAGCAAGGGCCACCACAAGAAGTAAAACAAAATGGAAAGATAGAAAAAGAATGTGTCCGTATATAGGAAAACCAATATTTTAAAGATATCTGCTCTATGCAAACTTTTTCTGTTTAATTTTTAGTAAAAGCATGTATTTCATAAAGATAAAAACAAGTATATAATTTTTGGAAATACAGAAAACTTCTTGAAGTATCAAATGAATGCTAGAAACAAAATCTTGGTAAATTGATCATTCAAAATTATTTCTAATGTTTTTAACACCAATATAAAGTTTAAAAAAGAATTATTTTACTTCTCTGTATAAAACACTTTTATAGATTTTTTTAGTTTTAAATTACTTAACATAGTTTAGAATTCTCCAGCATGCCTGTAGAGAAGTAATGAGTCTGAATTTGTTTGGGGATAAGTTTAATCTGGGATCAGAGTGAATATTTTAGGAGGAATAGGCTGTTAAATCTTTAAAGAATTAACCAATGTAGAAGCAAAATGGTCTAGCAGGAGTCTACTGCAACTGAGACCTTAGACAAATCAATGGAAATGAATGTAAGAAATATCTTGGAGTTTTAAGAGAACTTGAAAATAAACATGTGTTAAATAAAGTCTTAGCAATGAAAATAATATAAAAAAAGCATTGAAGCTATCCTGTCACTATAGCTATTGTACCAAACTTTCATCTTACATAAAGAATTAAGGTAAAAAGAATATTTTTTCCTAATAATTATATCAGCTTCTTTGTATGAGCCACATGTAAGGTACACTTTTTAAAAGTCTGGAGCTAAATAAGTGAGAGAAATAGTTAACATAGTTTAATTCACAGAGTCTGATTATCATCCCTCAAGGTATATCAGATGAGAAAGATTACAGCTGTGTGGCTTTAATTAAAGACTAAACTAAAATAAGTGGAATTAACAAATAACTGTCATTAGAGTAGGTAAGGATTTCAACAATCAGAACTAAGACTTGTGGAAAGGTGGAAGACTCCCTAGCAGAGAAATGTGCATATGTTTTTAGGGATTGGGATGGCCTCAAGCAGGAACTGCACAACTGGATACAGATCCTGGTCCAATTTCAGATTCAAAGTTCATCTTCCTCCATAGCACATGACAGTGGCCACTCATGTCTAAGCAGTAGTATGGTCAGTACCCCAGGAACAACAGAGAGAAGACCTGAATTTGACTATTAGGTAGAAGAAAAAAGTAAATGGACTGTTTCCCTATTCACTTTCTGTTCATTGGTACGTGTGATACCCACAACTAAAAGTAGAGAAGGGTTATTTTGTTCCATAGCTTTAGTCCCTGATCAGATATCTCCCTGGAAGAAACAAGATGATGGAAGAAACAAACAAATTCAAATTAGGCAAATTGGAAAGCAGAGAGAGTGAAGAGGCATACCCAGGATAACAATGTAGCCTTCTAGGTTTTGTTCCTTGTGATCCACCTTGAACCAGACCCCAATATGTAGCAGCAAATTCAGATGTTGAACAGATCAATGGATTAATCTAGCAATAAGTGCAGTGACCCCTTGCATATACATAAGGATTGTGGAGGAATTTTAGATCTAAAAATAATACCTATGTGGTCACCTACTAAGATAACTTCTAATAGGAAAATAAAAATAATAAAAGAGTTCCTTACTTGAAAAAATTGAGAAGCTATTACTAATAAGCAAATATTGCTAATAATACCAATGTTAACTAGACTGTTGGCCAGCTACTTTGTAAAAGCTTCCATGGTAGCTGCTCAACCTAAGGTATGTTTTTATAAAACCCCTATTAATTAGGCATTGTTACTATTCGCCATTTTACAAATGCTAAAGTAAGGACTGAAATAGGTTATATAAGTTGAAAGGTCATTTCTCTAGGAGATAGGACGGTTAGGTGTTGGAGCTCATCCATATTCTTTACTAGCCTGCTACATTGCAAATATGTTTAGCACATTAGGTCTATTATCCTCAGAAAACAAGAGATTTTCAGCCCTGTTATATATACCGTCCCTAGGAAAATGTTTCAGAAGTTTTCTTGGAAAAAAAAAAAACCAGCTAATTTTGTGGATTGTTACTTATTTAATGAAGTGTATTAGCAACTTGAAATGGACAACAGTGAATTACTCAGAGAAAATAGGTTCAACCAATTAGTCCAAAAATTATCGTAAGGATATAATTAAATTGCTTAGTTTACTATTACTGCAAGGATAAACACTATAACTGATCTTTGTGACTGTTTTCATTTGCAGCATAATTATGTCTGCCTCTTGCCCTCTGAATAACTACTATGAAAACAACAATATGAAATGTATTATTATAAATGTCCTACTAACATGTTTTGAAAATATTTCATTGCTATTTTTTTTTTTCATTAAAACGAATACAAATTAAAAAAAAATAAGTTGCAAGAAAGATAAGACCCATGAGCACTGTGTGGCTCGGGACTCAGCCATGTGCTCAGCGAGAAGTAAAGCAAGGTCAGTATCTGATTTATTTCCAGTATTTGGGTGCCTGCTCTATTTTTGCTTTTAGGAATCTTCTAATCCTTAAATAGCATGTTAGGGATGTCCCTGCCTACTTATATATTTCTGGTAAGGGTATGTTGTTGAAACATACTCATCATTTATGAAACAAAATTCCTTATTTATGTATTATATAAATGAATACATGTGTTGTAAAAAGTATTTTTTTCTTCCAGATTTTATGAAAGAAGCAATATCAAAACACTTGCTTATTTATCTCTTCCAGAAAGCAAAATATTCCTGAAAGAGGATAGTCATATTTTTTGTCACCTTCCATGCTCTGTACCAATTACATGATCCATAATATAGTACACACTCAGGATATGTTTTATAAAAGAAGGAATTGATGCCTTTTTCCTATTATAACTAATAACGAGAAGCATTCCTGGTGGAGTACCTACATGGCATACAATGATATTGTGGGAGGGTACTGTACAACATGAGAATCGGGGAGTGGAAAGCAGAGGCAGTGCTGGGGACAGGAGCACAAACTTCCAGTTCATTCCTTCCGGGACCCACCTCCAACCAGGTCCCCACTCCTGATACAATTTATCTACTGAATTCACCAACCAATGAATTCACTGACAATATAGTGCGCTATAATCCGATTACTTCATAAAAACATAAGACAATTTGGGGGAACATTTTACGTGTAAATACTTTCTGCCCCTGAATATCCAAAATCTGGAATCTATTTTGTTATGTGGAACACATTTAGCCCATCTCTAAGAGTGCACTATGCTTCTACAATTTGAACATGACTGAAAAGTCTAAATCCAAACTCTCCTCTGAAACTAAAGACAAACACTTAACTATGAACCCCTCTAAGAGTCAGAAAGAAAGTTAAATTGTTCCTGCATATAATGACACAAAGTAAACATTATCATTTCAAACAAAAAGAAATAGAAGCATAGGAATAAATGGAGCCAGAGCAAGACCAGAACACCACAGGTCCACTATTATGCTGTGGTTCCTTTGCTTCAGAAGCAGATGGTGCAGAGAAGTGAGGTGCAAAGGACTTGCGTGTCCCACCCCCTAGAGTATTACTGATTCTATACCAGAGGGCCTCACTCTTGTGTGGAATCCATTGGCAGCTTCTCTCAGACGATGTTCCATGCTACTGGCACTCACTAAACTCATCACTAGATAAATTCACTGGTGAGTAGTGTCCTCTTTAAATTTTGTTGTTTTGTTTTGTTCTGTTTTGCTTGCACAGGATCTCACTACACAAATCAGACTCACAGTGATAGAAGCCTTGGAATACACCAACACGGCCAGGCCACACAGTTGTCTGGCCACTTCAAGTGAGTCAATAGCACATCACCCAGACCTGCCATTGATGTGCCATCCGAAGGGATGACTGGCATGAAAAAAGAGAAAGCTCTGAACCATGCAGTGTGACAACTTACCTCATATGCACAGTGATTCCCAAAATTCAAAGGTGTCTCAAATTGGACTGATCTTTTTGGATGTTTTCAGCCTCCTCAGAGGTGGGATTACAGGTGTGCATCACTGTGCTAGGTCTCAGTGGCCAGCTCTATGCACCTGGGGTGGGGCAAGTGCAACACGTGGTACCAGGGATCCAACACAGGTCCCTGCACTTACCCAAGCAGGCTTTAATCTGCTGAGCTATCTCACCAGTCTGTATAGTTCCCTCTTGATTCAATTACTTTCCACATACAGAAGAATTTGGTGAGACATTTTAAACCTAAACCAAAACAATAATGATGCAACAAAGGCCATGTATATTTCCCAAATGCAAGAAAATCAGCTCTTTTCCACATAGAATCTACCATAAGTAAAGGGCGCAAGTGTTAGGACATCTGTTCAAAGCTTTAGGATGACAGATTTTTCCATTCTTGCATCTCCTATTTCCTGCATTTCCTGAATGTCATGCTCACATTTGACTCATGCAAGGACAGAGCACATGACTCAAGATTTAAGAGTAGACACACAAAAAAGAATAGCATCATACATTTAGTCTTGATTTTACAACTTAAGGAGACACAGCTCAGCTCAAATAAATCAAGAGTGCCACATCCAAATTCAGTGCTGAAATCTCACATGGGATAGCTGCAGTGATTTTTGTCCAGACTCTGTCCTATAAATACATGTATTAGAGACTTAATGGGGATTGTCTTAACCATAGTGTGACTTCTAGAGAAGTCAGAGTCAGACTTTCTGCAATATTTCAGCTTTCCAATGCATTAAGTCATGAGTGCTGGTAGTTCCCTATAAAATTATTTTAAAAATAGAAAATGATGATTCCTGATACCTTCAGTTTGGGTTTCCAAAAAAGTAATGCAATAGGTTATATAAGTTGAACAGTCATTTCTCTAGGGGATGAGATGGTTAGGTGCTGGAGCTGATCCGTATTCTTTACCACCCAAATGTGTTTAGCACGTTGGATCTGTTATCGTCAGAAAACAAGAGATTTTCAGCCCTGTTATATATACCGTCCCTAGGAAAACATTTTTCTTAGTAACTTTCCTTGTGTCTGAGAAATAATATGTAACACCTACAATTTGAAGAAGGAAAAATTTACTTTGCTTCATGTTTCTGGCCATGGTCAACTGGCTCCAGGGCAAGACACCTTGAAGGAAGGACATAGAGAAGGAAGCTGAGGTCTCCAGGAAAGAGAAAGGGAGCCCTACCTGGTCCAATTATGTCCCCAAAACACTGACTTAGAATGCAGGAGGTTTTTGGAGGATCTCTAGATAAAAACCATAACAGCTACACTCATGACTTTATTAATGTAAGAATGAAAAGTTTAAAGAAAATTGAGCATTAGTGATTGGACTACGAATCTAACTCTTCTAATGAAATATTCTTTCAAAAAGTTCTTAAACTCTACAGAGGAAAGTTTATGGTACATCTTTTGTTTTCCCTTTTTGTTATGGCTTGTGTCCAGATGTCCCCCTAAAGCTTCATGCAGGCTTAGGCAGGGCTTCTTCAGTGGTTCAATGTAGTGTGTGTGATGCTGAAACTGATTCAAAGTGAAATGCCAGGTTGCAGGGCCCAGAATTAAGAAGGTTCGTGCTGCCTGCGCTCACTGGCCTGGATAAGATATAAAGGACAGCATGAGCCATGGTCATGCCTTGCTCTGCTACCCTGAGCCCACCATGAACGGTTTCTCTTCTGCAATGCCTGTCTGCTGTGTCACAGAAGAAGGCACCTCAAAGCCATCTGATCACAGACTGCAACCTCTACACACTGAACTAAAGACATCTTTTCTCCTTTAACTTTGAGTGTCAGCTACCTTTGTCTTGGCTGTGAGAAGAGTAATGAAGGTACTTTGCTTCTGCTTTCAGTTATTAGCAGAAAATAATGGTCAATAATGACATTTCAATGGGAAAGGCTTATCCATCAATATCATTGAAAATATTATCTCCAAATTTTTTCTGTTTTCTTATTGACAATTTTTGATTTTTTTAAAAATGATCCCTTCTCTTTGTTTCCTTCCTTCATTGACACTGTTATTTATTATTTCTGGTTGGTGCTTTATTTCTGAAACTACCCTTGATTTGCTACTTGGCCTAGGATATCCAGAGATCAGGCCCTTAAGAGGAAGCTGTCAAATACTGGCAAGTGCGCAAGAAGAAAGATCTTTCAGATCCCAGCCTGCTAATTGAGGATCTGTGGACTGAAAAACTGGTTAACCACTCTGGACCTTGATTTCTCCATCTGTATAATATAATAAAGAACTTTATGGTTCTTATCCAGGAATGTACATTAAAATCTCCTGTAGAATTATATTAAACACACACACACACACACACACACACACACAAAGCAGCATTTGTCTGTAGAGTTTATTATTAGTTTGGCCTGAGAAGAGGAAGATAACATGCAAATTTCTGGATTTCTAAGATTTCTGTTTCTTTCACAAGTGTAAGTGCTAGAATGTCCAGACTGGTAATTTATTTAATCACGAATGTATTTTAAAAACTACACTATGTCCTTTAGCATTTTAAATCTTCTGGAGTACATTGGCTACTCTAACATGAACCTAACCCTTAATTTTAATTATTTCACCACTCATTTATTTAAAGACCAACATAATTGTTAATAGATGCACACTAATTCCTTTGGTTTCTGCCTGGGGCTAATCAGGTTTGAGAGCCAAGTAGGTCACAGGGCAAAGTGCTCTCTCTGCTCTCCAGACAGCTACCTCCCCTGTGGGAGTGTGCTAAATCCTAGCATTCGGTGCTTCCAGAGTACGCGCAGCTCTGCAGTTCACACAACAGGGGGTCGCTCATGTGAGGCTCAGATTGTACCTAATCATGGAGGAGGATAGCTGAGCAGTGCAGGCGCCACTCAGAAATCCACACCGAAATAAATGTACACTGTTTTAGGATGCCCTTTTGGTGTCTCATTAAGCTTTCCTCTTCCCCATATGCCTGTATTGATTTAAGTCTATGGTCCCGGAGTAGGTGTGCGTCCTCCACTATCACTACTTTTTCACATCTTCATTTCCCCACCAAGAACTGCCAGTCATTGACCACAGTAAAAAAAAAAAAAAAGAATTGTCATTAACTTTTCGTAAGACTTAATTAAGGACCAGCCAAATCCCTCAGCTGATCAAAGTGCCTGCAAACAGGTGCAGGGGCTGGGGGTTCGATTCCTGGACCTGCCTTGCCGGCCCCACCCCTGAAGGCCCACTGAGACAGTGATTGAGACTGGCTGTGGTGGAGCACGCCTGTAATCCCATCTCTTGGGAGGCTGGATACAGGAGGATCCGATGGAGTCCGACGACTCCGACTCCAATCTATGCAGCAAGACCTTGTATACCCTATTCCACCCTGTCCTAAATGCAGAAGAAAAAAAGAAAAAGACAATTAAAATATACTTCTTTTTGAAGTTTTCTTGAAATGCCCAAGCAAACCAAGAATCTTTTTCTCCTGGGTGCCTTTATAAATTATAGTTTGAAAAATTATTTATCCATATAGGTTTCTAATTAGACTACTGGCACCTTTCTGGTAAAACAATCTTTTATTTTTGTATCTGCACTACCACCAGATAAATAAAAAAAATTATTTATTCTTAATTCTGACATAGGCAGCATTATTTAAAAATAAATAAGTGAATAAGATCAGCATCTTATCTTAAATATTGACATATTTTTCTTTTTAATTTTTGAAATTCTAGTTGATAATTACACATATTTATGAAGTATAGTGTATTCAACACAAGAATATAATGCTTAATGATCAAAACACTGTTATTATTGGTCTGTCACTTCAAATATTCACCACGCTTTGGAGCTGAGCACATCTGAATTCTCTCTATTAGCTATTTTGAGATGCGCAATTAATTGTTGTCAAATAATTATTCATCATAACATGTCAGAGAACATCAGTATTATTTCTCTCCAATTGCACTCCTGGGTCCATTAACCACCCCGTCTGTGCCTTTTCTCCCTGCCACCCTTCACAGTCTGTTGTTACCACACCACTACTCTCTTCTACTAGACCAACATTTTTCACTTCCACATATGACTATGAACATGGGCTATTTGTGCTTTTGTATCTGACATGTCGCTTAAATCAGTATCTCAGCTCACTCTTGCTACCAGGATGATGAGATTTAAATATCTCTAATGGCTCAATATTTTTTCTATTGTGTTAATATTTTGTATATTCTTCATCTATTTCTCTGTCATCCATGGACACATTGATTGATTCTGTATCTTAATTATGGAATGAGATGCAAAAATATGAAAGTACAGACTACTCTGATATAGTGATTTCTTTCTAAGGCATTTTTTAGAAAGATATACTGAAGATTCCTTTAAAACTGAGTATACTGTATTTGTATTTTACCTTTGATGAAAAACAAATGGTCAGCATATGGTGCCGGCCTTGATCCTGGGGTGCACTGAAATAGTGAGCCTGGGCGTGGTGTCATGTGCCTTGGGAACACTCAGGAGGCTGAAAACAGGAGGATCACTGAGTCTGAAATATGTAGTGAAACCTTGTAGACCCTGTATACAGACCCTGTACTAAATAAGTAAAAAAGAAAAACACATGGTCATCAAATGATAATACTGCTTAAAAAAAGATGAACCATCCATTCACGTATTGGTTTATTCAGGCAAGATATGTCTGCAATCCTAATAGAAATAGATACTGTCAGATTTAAAGAGGAATTTAAAGCAGACCTGCATTCAAGAAATTTGCAGTCTAATTGGAGTTATAAAACACATAAATAAATAATAGTAATGCAGTTTTAGAAATCAGTTACAAAGAAAGTTCCACAAGGATTTGGGGAAAACATCAAAAATAATTATATGAGGAATGGATTTTGATTTGGGTTTTGAAAAATAATCATTACTATCTGAATATATAAAGAAGTATCAATGACATGTCAAGCATGGAGAATACACATACAAAGGCGAGATACTGAGTAACACATGCCTGGGGAAAAAATACACCCCTTGTTTGACAGAGAAAATGGAAAAGTAAGGCCATCAGTGGATGATAAAAAATTTTGGGTGCGTGAAAGTGAGTTGAAGCCCTATCTTTTCCATCAGTGGGACTTCTCATGAAGGGAAATGTGCATTAAGAGGGGGAAAATGTCTTCTCACATAAAGCAAACCTGAATTTAAATATATTATCAAACATATTAACTAAACACTGTGAAACCTAGTTTACATTCTACTTTTTAAACAACTGTAATGATAAACAAAAGCAATTCCCTTAAATCCCTGAACTCTTATCCTAGCCTGTAATATTAACTCAGTAAATCCTTATCACAGTATATTAAGGAAAGCTTGTCTTGACTTCAGTGAGATGCCATTTTAAAATATGAAGACACAAGAAAAGAAATTGATGGGGAGACTGTGTTTAAATGAGAAATTTGAATCTAGGTGAGTGGAATGTGAGGACAAGAGGACCTGAGTTTGAGAGACTTGCTGGGAAGGTAGTTACGATGCTGAAGCCTACTGTCCTTGTGGGAAGGATTTCTGTTCTCATCCAGTAGCTAATGTTGCATTTCTCATTGATTATACTATAACCACACACAGTACCAGTCTAATGCCTAGCTGCTGGGCTGAGGGTTGAGAGGGATTGCTGGTCTATGATCATTTTTATAAATCAACAAAGTGTAAGTCTTCATTAGCCATCAGCAAGCCTGGCACACAGAAGAGATCAGAAACACAAATCACATATTTCACAAAGTAAACAGAAAATAAGCAGGAATATTCTGTTCACATAAACTTAATTTTTAAACATACGAAATTCAGGCAATGCAAATTTCAAATGAGATCTTTTATACTATTTTAATACATTGTGCTAAGAAAAAATTGAGCTGCATACACTGTCCAATTAACAAGCCATTTCTCACTTGGCATGCAGCTTTCATAACACTTTCAAGCATTTGCTTCTCAGTAGTTGTTATCATTTATAGAATGCAAATTTTATCCCAAAATAAGCACACTGAAATGTTACAACATATATTTTGGTGGAATAGTCAATTACAAATTTCTAGATTTTGGCTAATCTATAGAATGATGTGTACAAATAACATTGTATACTATGTATTATTTAATCATACTAAATAATACATATACCACATAGTTGCAATTTATAGTATAGACATATTACACATTATGTGAATATGGAATTTGTGAACATGTGTGTTAAAGCCTAGTTACTTTTTATTGTTATGTATTTGGTACAGGGTCTCACCTTGCAGCTTAGACTCAGTGATCCTATTTTCAGCAACCCCAGTGCTGGGATTACAGGCATGCTCCTCCACTCCCTATCTGTTGCCTGCTCAGCATGGCTGGGAGGATGCAGTGCTAGAGATCAAAGTCCAGACCTTGCATTTGCCTAGACAGGCACTTAATCTGTTGAGCTATCTCACCAGCCTAAAGCCTAGTTATGAATGTGAATATATGTGCATTATAATATAATATTTTAAATGATATTATTAATTTATAACTCATTTAGGCAATCTAAAACTTTAGCAAGATGTAAGAAAATCTGGATGTTCTCAGATACTATAAATATGTACTTTATAGTAATAAAATTTTAGATCCAATATGTAGAGTGTAGTCATCATGCAAACTATATATCTGAAAAATTGTACAGGTAAACAAATATTACTAAAATTATATGTTGCATAGAGATATGTTACTTTATATATTCACTACAAAGAGGAAAAAGAATGGGTGGACATTACTAATTAAATGACACGGATTCATGAAAAACACTTTAACAACATAAAATATTTATATGGACTTTTCCAAGAAATAGTCAGGGCTGGGAGGAAGTTTGGTGGTCTAAGCACCTTCCTGGAAAGCACAAGGACCAGAGTTTGATTCCTGATACTGCACTCTGTGCCAGACCTGGAACCCAAGGTGCATTGTGCTGGCTCCAGAATCAGGTATGGTGATGCACACCTATAATCCCAGAACTGGGCAGCCTGAGATGGGAGTATCACTGAGTATGAGCTCTGTAGCAAGACCCTGTATTAAATAAGTAAGTAAAATTTTTGTAAAAAGGAAATAGCCAATCTCTCACAAATACCTTTTAACACAGTGACCATGGTATATGATTCTCCTGGTATCAGCATGGTGTACTGGAATGTAAGATACCACTACCAGAAAGGTAATGGTAAGAATATCAAGTACTGACTGCAAGAGTCCCTCCTTGTCTCTATCTTCCTAGATGAACTTCTGGCTTGACAGCAACACTGAAGTCCAGTCATTCATGAATACTACTCACCATGTACTTTGAAATATCATCCCTGAACATGAATTCATTCTGAACCCCAGGACATATGTGTTGGCTACTTTTATCTCTTCTCTCATTACTGGGACAAAATACTTATTGCCCAAAATTAAGGAAGAAAAGATTTATTTTGCTTAGAGTCTGTACTCAGCTGGCTCCAAGGCAGCCCAGCACATGGCAACAGAAAACAATTCATGGTGGCAGAAAACAGCCAAAGTAGCAAGGACAAAAAAGAAGGAGCAGCAGATAGCAAGTCTCTTTTTTCTATCTTATAGAGCTGGTGTATCACTCACACCCATAATCCAAGCATTGGAACATAAATCAATCACAAATTCAAGAAGCCTGCCCCATGACTGCAGGAAGCCTCAGTGTGACACCTAAATTCAAACCATAACTTTCTGCCCCTGGAACCCAAAATACTCAAGCACATCCTTTGATGCAAAAGGCTTTTAGTCCATCTGTAAGAGCTGTCAAAGTCCTAACAGTTTCAGCATTGCCAGAAGTCCCAAGTCCTCCAAGATATAAGCCCCTGTACAAATGAAAGTTAAACACTTCTAAGATTCAATGGCACAAGATAAACACTACCAATTCAAAACATACAAATCAGGATACGAAGCACTGGGATCAAGCAAGTACAAAATCTGGAAGGGCAAACATTAAGTCCTGTAGCTCCATATTCAACATCTGAGGCAATTTGTGGCAAATTGTGGGCTCTGTGTGGCTCCACCTCCATGGGTTTTGGTCGTAACTCCCATGGCTTTTCTATTAGCCCTACTTTGCTCTCTCCTTGCAGTTTTCCTTAGATAATCCACTTTCCTGGCTTTTCCAGACTTCTGAGGTTTCCACTGCATGTTATGCTTTTCACTCATAGCTTTACACACTTCCCTCCCAGATTCAAACTGCCTGGCCTCCAGAGCCTTCTGAAACCTAGGTGGAAGCCTTCTTAACCTCATAACTTTTGTAGTCTCCTTGAGTCTAAAATCAGTGCAATATAGATACTGTCAAGGTCCACTGACAGCTGGAGCCATAGTGAAGCTTTCTTTTCTTTTGGCTAGAGGGATAAGTGCCTAGGTCACTCAGGACTCTGAACCTGTTCTGAAGAATAAATTCTTTATGCCACCAACATTCTGGAATATTGCCCTCTGTAGTTTCCTCCTCAAAGCAAATCTCTAACTTTTGCAATTTTGAAGCTGCAAAGGATGGAGTTCTACTGCTTCTTATGATGCCCTCAGGTCATTTTATGTATTCTCCTGTTTCTACTCAGCAACCAAGATTTCTTCTGCTCATCCTTTTCAGTCCACGGTGTTACTGAAGCTTCCTTTGTGGCCAAACTCACAACACTTTGTATCATCCTGCTGGACTCTGTGTTCTTTATTCACAACATAAGTCTGACTAAAAGCCCCCAGCAATAGCCACTCCACTACTTGAACATTCAACTTCCTTGAAATTTCTTCTACCAGATTAATTGGTCTGCCATCCTGGAGTCCAATAAGCAAGGCAATTCTCCTTCCAGGAAGAAATGTCCTAAACCTGGGCTTTACCGGCATGAGTACTATCAGCCTTCTGGTCTTCTGATCTCTGACCAGAATCTTCCATACATAGTACAGCTTAAGGCATTCCAGCTCTGATTTTTCAGAAACATCCTGAAACTTTTCCAAACTCTTTCCATAAGCCATTCCCAAAGGCTCTTAAGCTACATAGTCAGGTATAGTCACAGCAAAATCTCTACTGCATGGTATCAAATTTTGTCATGACTTCTCTCTCAGTTCTGGAAAAAACACTCGATGCCTGTAATTAATGAAGGTAAGGTTTGTGTATCTCGCAGTTTGTGGAGGTTTCAGCCATACTCGATTGGCTTCAAAATAGAGTGGCCCATGACAGAGGGAAGCAGCTCATGCAAGAAAACAGCAAAAGAGCAAAAAAGGAAGAGAAGTAAATACAAGCCTCTTTCCCTCCCTTATACTGTATGTAGGTGACCCACCCCAGGGCAGGTGTAGTACACACACCCATAATCCCAACTTTGGACCATGTATCAATCATAAACTCTAGAAGCCCACTCATGACTACAGAAAGCTCTGGGGGGATATTTAGACACCATAACGTCATACTGTTATTTTTCACATGGATTTATAATAGACAGCTTTTAGGGACTTGTTGGCACCCTTTTTTGATAATAATCTCTTATATCCATGGAATGGAACAGACATAGTCTTGCAATTCACTTGCTTTATTTTTGGATAGTGTGTTTCTTCCTGTGTGGAGACTGTTAATTAATTTAACTAAAGAATATTTTTAAATATTTTCTTTTTCCTATGCTTTTAAAATCCCAAGTCAATGAAAACTAAGACAGAATGATTCAATCAGATTAAGAATACAGCATTGTTAGATGCATTTCTTATAATCAATTAATTAATTGCAACATCAACTTATCATATCTTCTTAACTGGGTAGCTGAAGGAAAGGAGATGATAAGTATTAGTTTTTAAGTGTCATTTCAGGCTTTTCTTCCTGTATAGATGAAATACTAGAGAAGACTTAAACAGGTTAAGCCACCAAGTTTCACAAGGTTTTGTCTCAGGAATCTTAATCATGTCAATTAATATAGTGGGAGTGGAGTATAGAGATGATATCAGTTCATTTGGTTATTTGTTTCTGTGCTTACATGCTGTCAGTTTTTGTACGTACACTTCATCTTTTTTAACTTTCACAAAGTTACTATTTTAGCCTTCATCAAAATAGAAATGACTAACTGTATGTTAGATCTCAGAAAACTAGAAGAGATAGTATTTTACAAAATTAATAACTGGTTAAGATAATAACGCTATCTTTAGACATTTCTGAGAAAAAATAAATGCTTTGAAAATAGTACAGTATTAGCACTGGAAGTAACATTCAACCAAACTGTTCCTCTCCTGAATTTTTTTTTAGATGAACTGAAATCATTGCACTGCAGCGACACATGTGCACCCATGTTTACAGCAGCACAGTCTACCATAGCTAAATCTTAGAAATAACCCAGGTGCCCAACAACTGAGCAATTAAATGTAAAAATGTGATATTTGTTACACAATGGAGTATTTTAACCTATTAAAAAAAAGATAAGTTCGAGGATTTAATAGGTAAATGGATGCAACTACAGACAAATGCATAAGTGAGATAAATCAGACCTGCATGTGTAAACATCATATGGTATCTCACTAGTACAAAGATCTGAAAAAGTAGATAATATCTGAAAGATACATAGATACTGTGAAAGGAGAAGAGTATTCAAAGGGAAGGAAAAATTGGGATAAGGAAATGGACAGAGGTGGGAGTAGAAGAGATATAGTTAAGTATACATGCAGGATGTCTTAAATAATTATACTGATGATTTATTCTGGTCTCAGAGGAGAGAAGATGATGTTTAAAATTTTATTTCCTGTTCTTTTTAACTTCTTATAACTTTTTCTAGACAATTTTGCATGATTATAGCTGATAATCTGAACAACTAATTTGAAGAGAACATTATGAAGTGCAGCAATCATTGTCAAATTTCTATTATTTTGTTTAATGAATTCTCTACTGTTTCTAATTTTTTTTGCTTTACTATTCTGTATTCTTTTTCAATAATTAAAAAAATTAAAACGTATAAAATGAATAAAGGAAAGGACTTTCTATGTAGTCCCAGGTGGCCTGAAATTTATTATATAGTCCAGCCTAGTCTCAGATTACAGTAATCCTCCTGCCTCAGCTTCCCAAGAGCTGGGACTATACCACCAAACCCATCCTATAATTTAAGTTTAATATTTTCATTTTGCATGAAAATATTTTTTCAACTCTCATGATACTCATTGTGTATGCTAAGTCTTTATGTATAAAAATGTTATTACTTGAATAAATTCATTGCACACTCATTTATTTTTCTGTTTACCCATGGTTCGTTAGGTTCAAATTACAACTGATTCAAAAGGTGAACTATATTTAACTTAAAATGTGTGATTTTTTTCCGTTTAAGATAATTGTACTACTGACTTCTATTGGTTTATTGAAAAGAACAGTTAATGCTTACAGTTTGGTCATCTTTAAATACTAATATCTGATAATCTGAACAACTATTTTGAAGACAACAATATGCAACATAACAACTATTGTTGAATTCCTATCATCTTGTTTTTGAGATTCTGTATCTTTCTAACATCTTTATATATTTTTACTCTCTTTAGAAATTAAAAACAAGCACACAAAAATAATATAACATCATACTCATGCACTATATCCTGCCACCACATAGGGACACTAAATCAAGAGTGGTTGAGATCGAGTATGCAGTTATTGTCCATAAAATTGCGGTGATTCTTTTGGAACATAGTTGCAAGATTCACTAGAAAAAAATTATAGAATGTCTTTCAAGTGTAAATCTTATGAAAGAAGTATTTGTAGTACAAGTATTACATAGTTCAACAATTGGAATAACTTATATTAAACAAATGTATTGTTTAACATAATAATGAAATTTAGCTGGGTGTCTTATACCCTATCCAACTTCACTACTCTGGACCTTTGTCATACTAAAAATAAACTCAAAAGAGTCATCTACCACTCAATATGGAAACTGGAACAGACTAAAATGGAGCTTCTTGCTGTCATTAGACATTTTTGCGATGAACTTACCCTTGAGAATGATTCATAAGCATGAGAAAGACTGCAGAGAAAAATATCTGGAAAAAATAAAATCAAGATCAACAAATTTCCCCCACCCCCAAGACCTCTGAGAGAACAATCAGCCTGAGACACCCCAGACTGGTCTACCCTGCAACTTCCAGGAGTCCCTGCCCCCAAGCCTGCCAAGTGAGTGAGAATTTCTGTGACTCTCCTGGCACCCTATCCATGCTGGACCAGGGACACAACAAAGGGGAACCACAGGCTCACAGTTGTACCAGAAACACTGCAGAGAAAAGGAACTGAACACCACAATGAGATCCAGGCCAGGCATAACTGGATAATCTCAAACTTAATAGACTGGCACCCAATCTCATTATGTGCTAAGGTTGTAACTGCACCAAAGCTCTACACCAAAGGTTAGAGGTCAGTGCTATACAAAATGACAAAGACAAGGAGCAAAAAGCAATCTAAGGCCTTGGGCCTACCAATAAGTGCAGAGGACACTAGCTCAGCTAAATGAATGAATTAACAGATACAGAAGCAAAGAAACAATAGTAGAAAGGTATAGAGTAACTCAGACCAGAATTAATGCCTGAAATTAAAAAAGAAATATTTGAATACATAGCATCTAAAGTAA